>JANBPK010001032.1:0-14799 GCA_027579435.1 Candolleomyces eurysporus
CCATGCTCTGGTGATTGCGTGGCTCCACATAGTATATATAGTGTACTCTCTTAGCATAGTTTTTCCCCCCAGTAGAATTACTGCTGTTTTATTTGTGTTTACTTTGCATTTGTCAATCAACTTGGGTTTGTGACTTTTATCTCACACGGTGTGATACTAAGTAAAGGAAAGATCAAAGCTATAAAGATATAACCTTATGGGTTAACTGTGTGACTATCAAGCACTCTTTGATTACTTGGAACTAGTGTGCACAAGAGAGAGAACTTGTAAATTCTTAATACTCTACACTACCCCCCATACTCGCACCCCTGATTTTGGTGCAGCACAACCACAAAAGGTTTATACATACTACTTACCTCACATGGCTCAACTTGGAGTTGGTGTTTGGTGTTAGGTTGTGTGTGTGTTAGTAGTCTCACCATACTCAATCTCTTCAGCAGCACAGTAACTTGTATAGTATATAGGCAGCATAAGCTGAGCGGTAACTCCTCAGCTTGTTCTCAAGAATCTACTCTCTTGCTTACTCATATAACTCACTCCCCTCTTTTTTTCTGGTGCTAGTCCTCTCTCTAGTGTGTGACCCTCACGATCTACACCAAGACCAAAATCAACTCTGCTCACCTAATCACCTACATTTGAATCTACTTTGTAATTACCCCCGAAGTCAAGATCTGCCTCGGATCTTTCATAGTATGTAATAATATCTCAGACGTTCTCAACGCTGCACAGATTGCTATTCCGTCCCCTCCAAGCTCTGAGGAACTCGCTGCTGCTCTTGCCCTCCTCAACCAGAAGTACACCGACCAATCCTCAGAGATCCTCCAGTGACTTTGGACCCTTGCAAACCCAGAACCAATTGCCATTGTCTGATCTGCTTCTTCAAGTGTTGATATTTTGCTGGACAGTTGAACCCCTGTTGACCTTAGACTTACAAGCCACAAACAAGCTACATCTGACCCCAACCACCTGATGATACAACCGTGTTCATGTTTTTGCGAATAAATACCCATTTTATTGAATATTGTTCACAATTCAATTAACAGTCATGTCTATTTAATCTCTACACTACAGAACCCTTCCAGTATTGAGGTAACTCGCGCAGTGTGAAGGATAATTTAAGAGTACATTACTCTTGGGTTCACGAGAGTCGGAGTCTACTCAAGGACTGCCAACTTAGAGGTGCTGATACGCCACTTGCGTAGACACCCTCTCAAATTCGTGAATCTATTTGTAAAGTTTGCGAACCGACGTATGTAATCAAAAAGATCTTCTTGAAGGAAGGGAAATATAAGAGTTGGAGTTATCCCTGACTGTCAACTAAGCAGACGCCCTAGAGAACGAAGGAACGTTGAGTAAGACAGTTCTGCGACAACACTTTAAGTTCAGGAAGGTCTCGCAAACGTATCCGAAACACAGTAATACTATTTGAAGTCTAACTAGCAGGCCTGACCTGGTGAGGTACGATGCTAGGGGGAGTTATGCACATTACAAGGGAATTCGCCCTGACACTCGCTAAGCAGAAGTCTTCACGAAGCAGCCGGTGGCTTTGAGAATTGATGAGCGACCCGCTAAGTCACTAAGCGTTGACGTGACCAGAATTGGAAGGAACAGAAGCAGTGATTGGTGTCAGACAGCTAATCCAAAGTTCGTGAACCTGTACGGAAAACTGGAAAGCAAGACTAAAGCTTATGAGGTCATCTACCCAAAGCTCAGTCAGCCTGTCCATAGCCAAGAGATAGAAGGAGTCAGCAGAGTAGTGAAGCAGTGTGGCTTGGTGGAGCCAAGCACCCAAAATTCGGATCAATTTGTTGGATTAGGTGCACGAACAGAAGGGCGCGCTCTCCAGAAGCAATCCTCGGTGAATATCCATGTGGACTCGACAACAGCCACGTCCAGAACAGGTTCGCAAAGCGCCCGAGCTGCGTTCTATGGTTTGAGACTCAACTCTCGGCCTTTGATACCCTCATGTGATTGTGTTTCTTATCTCTCTCTCCGCCTCTGTCATCTGTTTGTTCCTCTGTCTGTTTGCCAAACATTAATTACATATATATATGTCTCTGTTTTATCTATTATATCATTAGCGGGTAGCTAGCGTTTGTATTTCGCATCGGGACCGTGTTCCCAGGAATCTACGAGAGCCATCTGTTATCGAGAAAGAGTGTTTAAGTTCATGAAGTCACTCAGAGTTGTGTCGCTTGCATTTATCAAATTGTTCTTGCGTTAAAGTTGCTCGAGGCCGTGTTCCTCTGTTTGCAAAGTTATCCGTTGTATCTCAAACCCTACCATGTGTTAGCAAAGTCACTTCGTGAAGCATTTCTATTGTTGCTGGTTGAGCCTTAGCTCCCCCTCGAACTTGCAATTGTACAAGAAGAGTTCTAGAAGGACTAGACTTAGAGCTTTTACTTATACCCCTTGCCCGCCTTTATCTTCACAAAGGTATTTGGTGTGTTGTGTTGTTGTGGTTGTGTGTGTGTGTTTTAGTTCTATAGTTTGGTTGTTAGAGCGCCCTAGTTCACTACCTGCACATCAGCACGCCCACCATATACCCAAGATTAGGGTTTAGTAAGCTAGCCGGTTGGCGCCGCTTCAGATCAAATGGCCTACCCTGCAGCTGAAAGGCTCAATTTCATTACTAAGGTCACAGAGGTGGTTTCCTAGGCACTAAAGGTACCTACCCTCTTGCACGGCCTCACATCAATCGAGTATATTCAGTGCTAGAGTGATGGGGCGAGTCCCTAAGCACATAAAGAGATGCACGGTGAGGTTTCAGCACATCAGACGGCATGATGGCTGGCGCAGCACCAGAAAGGAGCTCGAAAGTACTCTGAAAGGAAAGTCGTTCACGGAAAGAGATAACCCAGAGGGCGGTCACAAGGGACTTGCCAAGATAAATCTATTCAATTGATGGAGGTCTGACTCCTCCTCATGCGGCTTGAGCAAGGGCACACCCAGGCGGCGGTTGGAATAACTGTAGACCAACCACCCTCGATCAACTTTGGCATATCACTTGACATACTAGAAAAGGCAACAAGAATCTATTAATAGTCACGGCGTGAGCGCAGGAGTGGCACTGATGTGCAGGTAGCAAACTAGGGCTCTCTAACCAACAAAACTATAGAACTCAAACACACACACACAACCACAATAACACAACACACCAAATACCTTTGTGAAGATAAAGGCGGGCAAGGGTATAGGTAAAAGCTCTAAGTCTAGTTGACAGACACTTCTAGAACTCTTCTTGTACAATCGCAAGTTTGAGGGGGAGCTAAGGCTCAACCAGCAATGATAGAAATGCTTCACAAAGTGACTTCGCTAACACATGGTAGGGTTCAAGATACAACGGATAACTTCGCAAACAGAGGAACCCGGCCTCGAGCAACTTTAACGCAAGAACAATTCGATAAACGCAAGCGACACGACTCTGATTGACTTTGCGAACTTAAACACTCTTTCTCAATAACAGATGGCTCTCGTAGATTCCTGGGAACACAGTCCCAACGCGAAATACAAATGCTAGCTACCTGCTAATGATATAATAGATAAAACAGAGACATATATATATGTAATTAATGTTTGGCAAACAGACAGTGGAACAAACAGATGACAGAGATGGAGAGAGAGATAAGAAACACAATCACATGAGGGTATCAAAGGCCGAGAGTTGAGTCTTGAACCATAAAACACAGCCCAGGCTCTTTGCGAACCTGTTCTGGACGCGGCTGTTGTAGAATCCGCATGGATATTCACTGAGGATTGCTTCTGGAGAGCAATCCAACGAATTGATCCGAGTTTTGGGTACTTGGCTCCACCAAGCCACACTGCTTCACTACTCTGCTGACTCTTTCTTTCTCTTGGCTATGGACAGGCTGACTGAGCTGCGGGCCGATGACCACATAGGCTTTAGTCGTACCTTCCGGTTTTCCGAGCAGGTTCACGAACTTCAGATTAGTTGTCCAACATTGATCACTGCTTCCATTCCTTCCAATTCTGGTAACATCAACACTTATTGACTTAGTGGATCGATCATCAATTCTTGAAGCCACCAGCTGCTTCGTGAAGTCTTCTACTTAGCAAGTGTCAGGGCGAATTCCCTTGTAATGTGCACAACTCCCCCTAGCATCATACCTTGCCAGGTCAGGCCTGCTAGTTAGACTTCAAATAGTATTACCGTGTTTTGGATACGTTCGCAAGACCTTCATGAACTTAAAGTGTCATCGCAGAACTGTCTTACTCGACGTTCCTTCGTTCCCTAGGGCATCTGCTTAGTTGACAGTCAGGGATAACTCCAACTCTTATATTTCCCTCCTTCAAGAAGATCTTCCTAATTACATACGCCAGTTCGCAAGCTTAACAAATAGATTTGTGAATTTTAGAGGGCGTATATGCAGGCGGCGTATCAGCGCGGCAGCACCTTGGCGTATCCAATACCCTCTTTTTATCTCTTTATCTCTCTCTCTAGCTGGGGCCTGGACTCTCTTTATTTATAAATCTTGTGTACACCTATTTACCATGCTCTGGTGATCACGCGGCTCCAGATAGTATATATATTGGACTCTTTTAGCATAGTTTTTCCCCAGAGAATTACTGCTGTTTTATTTGTGTTTACTTTGCATTTGCAATCAACTGGNTTTTGTGACTTTTATCTCCTGCGGCGTGATACTAAGTAAAAGAAAGATCAAAGCTATAAAGATTTAACCTTTTGGGTTAACTGTGTGACTATCGAGTACCCCTCAATTACTTGGAACTAGTGTGCTCAAGAGAGAGAACTTGTTGATTCTTAATACTCTACACTACCCCCCATACTTGCACCCCCGATTTCGGTGTGGCACAACTACAAAAGGTTTATTCATACTCCTTACCTCGCATGGCTCGACTTAGAGTGTTGTTGGGTGTTAGGTTGTGTGGGTTAGTAGTCTCACCGTACTAGATCTCTTCACCAAAACACCCTTGACGTGGCACTCCCAACGCCAATGAACCCCCTAGCCCTCCAACCTGCTGAAGGAAGGATCTCCCCCCTTATTTTCAAGGAAGACCTCTCCACTCCAAACAGCCTCAAGTTCCACTTCTGGCACCTATGCCTACATCTCTTTGACAACCCACCTCTTGTCCACTGGGCAGTGTTCACCGCTACCTGAGCAGTCTGACTTCAAGGCAAGGTTGGATATGCTACACCCTCCCTTGGCCCCCTCCAGCTCGCTTGTGAAACCAACTTGAGCAGAGCCATAAAACCAGCAGCCTTACACTCCTCCCCACTCTAAACCATAACCCCCCCTCATGGAATGATCCCAATCTCTTCTGAGTTCCATAGGTTTGAATAGAGCAACTTGTTGTTTTATGGGCCGATGCTGTGCACGGCATTATCCAAGGCCATCTGCAGCATGCTACAGATAGCAACAGCCAAAATTAGTGCTCCAGATTGGTCATTGAAAGTGTGCATGCTACCAACACTGGAAAGAAAGGACTGCTCTAACTAAAGTAGAATTTAATCATGTATTGAGATTTTTGATAATGTGGAACACTACACGTAATTGTTCAATAAAAGATGCCCACAGGAAAAAAGGCTGGAAAGGGAATTATATGGTGACAACCAAAAAAAAAAAGGTGGCATGGTCAAGGATTGAACCCTGRAATTACTGGCAAACAAATAAATATGGTGATGAATTGACACGATCACTGGGTCTTGAATGCATACAAGGCTCGGCGCGCAAAACCTACAGGGTACAATACCCGAGGCTATATGGCCTTGGAACTAGAGTAAGAAGGTAGCCATATATGGGTCCCTGAAAGGGTAACCTTTCAAATTGGTACGATCTCTGCTGGACATTACAGTAAATAGTTTCTGCCTGGTCTGAACTCCCAACCCAAGCTGTTCTGTTACTGTAAGCAGGCCAGATCGCTGCCCATAGCCACTACACCAAAAGGGACAGAACAGAACAGCTTGGCTATTCTGTCACCAGTAAGTATATATGCACACTATGGGAATTGTGGTAAGCCAGCAGCCTTACACTCCTACAGTAACAGAACAGCTTGGGTTGGGAGTTCAAACTGGTGATATGACTGTGTTTGCTTTTTTGCGAATAAATACCCATTTCCATTGAATATATCATTCACAATTCAATTAAATGGTTGTGTCTATATACAGCTAACACAAAAATGATAGACCAGATATCACTTTGTTTGCCTTTTGATATTTGTTTAGTTGTGGAGCAGTGACACAACCAACCAATCAATCAATTCGGGATATTGATGCGGAGGGTGACCTGTGTGGTGGTTGGCATCATGCTAGTGACCTGGAGGTACACCAAATTTGGCATGGTGTGCAGACCATGTTTGTTTGTGATGCTCCAAAAGTAAAAAAATATCAAAATGCAAGCAAAGTGAAATCTGGTCTATTGTTTTTGTGTTAGCTATAATCTCTATGCTATGAAACCATTCCAGTATTAAGATAACTTGTGCGGTGCAAAGGATAATGAGAGAGTACATTACTCTTGGAACCATGAGAGTTGGAGTCTACTCGAGGACTGCTGACTTAGAGGCGCACCCACCATATACCCAAGATTAGGGCTTTGTAAGCTAGTTGGTTGGCGCCACTTCATATCAAACGGCCTACCCTGCAGCTGAACAATTCAGTTTCACTACAGAGGAGGTTTCCTATGCACTAAAGGTACCTAACCTCTTGCGTGGCCTCACATTAATCAAGTGTATTCAGTGCTAGAGCAGTGAGGACAAGTCTCTAAGCACCTAAAGAGATGTGTGGTGCGGTTTCAGCACATCAAATGGCATGATGGCTGGTGCAGCACGAGAAAGGAGCTCAAAGTACTCTGAAAGGAAGGTCATTCACAGAAAGAGATAGCCCAGAARGCAGTCACAAGGGAYTTGCCAAGAYAAYTSTATTCAATTRACAGAGGTCCAACTCCTCCTCATGCAGCTCAACCAAAGGCACACCAAGGCAGCGGTTGGAATAACTGTAGACCAACCACCCTTGATTGACTTTGGCATCCTGCTCGGCATACCAGAAAAGGTAAAAGGAATCTATTAATAGTCACAGCACGAGTGCAGGAGTGGCGCAGCAGCACCTTGGCATATCCAATACCCTCTTTTTATCTCTTTATCTCTCTCTCTAGCTGGGGCCTGGACTCTTTTTATTTATAAATCTTGTGTACACCTATTTACTATGCTCCGGTGATCGTGTGGTTCCAGATAGTATATATATTGGACTCTCTTAGCATATTTTTCCCTCAGAAAATTACTGCTGTTTTTATTTGTGTTACTTTGTGTTTGCAATCGACTGGTTTTGTGACTTTTATCTTGTGCGGCGTGTTACTAAGTTAAAGGAAAGATTAAAGCAATAAAGATACAACCTTACCAGTTGATTGTGTGACTATCGAGTACTCCTCAATTATTTGGAACTAGTGTGCATAAGAGAGAAGAACTTGTTAATTCTTGATACTCTACACTATCCCCCATACTTGCACCCCCTGATTTCAGTATGGCATGACTTTGAAAGGTTTATGCATACTACTTACCTCACATGGCTTGACTTGGAGTTAGTGTTAGGTGTTAGGTTGTGTGTGTGTTAGTAGTCTCGCCATACTCGATCTCTTCAACAGTTTCTGGAGTATCTGGAGCACTGCGTAATGCCTCTATGCACTCCTTTTCCTGGTCCACTCAGTGTTCTTGTGATGGACAATGCTCGTATCCACCATAATCCAAACATTCTTGAGCTTGTTGACTGATTTAGAGTTCACCTTGAGTACCTACTACCCTATTCCCCAGATCTCAACCCAATTGAGGAGGCCTTCTCAAAGATCAAATCATTCATTCAACGACACGGTAACCTGTTTGTGACTGAAGGTGATGGAATGGTCTATGATTTGATGGAGGTAATGGATATTATCACAGAATCAGATGTGCTAGGCTATTTCACACATTCTGGTTATTTTTAGAACATCAGGATTGTAAAGAAGTTCATTCAGTTTGTTGTGTACTAGTTACTTGTTGTATTCAAGCCTTTTGAGCCCACTCTTCTACTGCATCCCAAATCTCCATGATTTCACCTGGTTTGAATCCCATATCCCTAAGTTCATGCACCTTGACAAACTGAAGGCCAGCAGTGCTCCTAAATCCATTCTGAGTAAACCAAGTAAGAATAAATTCTGGCAGGTCATAGGTTTTGCAGAATTCATCCATTGAGAGCTTTGGGCCTGGAACCAAGCCAGCAGGGATGAGGTTCATCGTCAGAAGACATAGGAGCTGGAGTAGGTGCCGTGCTGTGAGGGATATTCACTGTATTGCCGTGAGAAACTGGAATATTGAAGCACATCCCAAACATATTGTTGGGAAGGACAACATTGACAGTTGATTGATTTGGTGGTGCCTGAGCTGGAGCAGCGGTGAAGTGATTGGGTTCAGCGAGACTACTAACACACACAACCTAACACCTACACCAACTCTAAGTCGAGCCATGCGAGGTAAGCAGTATGTATAGACCTTTGTAGTCGTGCCGCACCAAATCAGGGGTGCGAGTATGGGGGGGNTAGTGTAGAGTATTAAGAATTTACTAATTCTCTCTCTTGTGCACACTAATTCCAAGTAATCAAGGAGTACTCGATGATCACACAGTTAACCCTAAGGTTACTTCTTTATAGCTTTGATCTTTCCTTTACTTAGTATCACACCGTGTGAGATAAAAGTCACAAACCCAAGTTGATTGCAAATGCAAAGTAAACACAAANTAAAACAGCAGTAATTCTCTGGGGGAAAACTATGCTAAGAGAGTACACTATATATACTATCTGGAGCCACGCAATCACCAGAGCATGGTAAATAGGTGTACACAAGATTTATAAATAAAAAGAGCCCAGGCCCCAGCTAGAGAGAGAGATAAAGAGATAAAAAGAGGGTATTGGATACACCAAGGCGCCGCTGCACCACTCCGACACTTGCACCGTGACTATTAATAGATTTTTTTCACCTTTTCTGGTATGCTGAGCGGGATGCCAAAGTTGATCGAGGGTGGTCGGTCTACAGTTGTTCCAACTGCCGCCTGGGTGTGCCTTTGCTCAAGCCGCATGAGGAGGGGTCAGACCTCCGTTAATTGAATAGAATTATCTTGGCAAGTCCCTTGTGACCGCCCTCTGGGTTATCTCTTTCCATGAACAACCTTCCTTTCAGAGTGCTTTGAGCTCCTTTTTCTTGCTGCGCCAGCCATCATGCCGTTTGATGTGCTGAAACTGTGCCGCGCATCTCTTTATGTGCTTAGGGACTTGCCCCACTGCTCTAGCACTGAGTATACTTGATTAATGTGAGGCCACGCAAGAGGTTAGGTACCTTTAGTGCCTAGGAAACCACCTCTATAGTCTTAGTAGTGAAATTGTGTCGTTCAGCTGCAGGGTAGGCCACTTAATCTGAAGCGGCACCAACCGGCTAGCTTACTAAACCCTAATCTCAGGTATATGGCAGGCATGCCTCTAAGTCAGCAGTCCTTGAGTAGACTCCAACTCTCGTGAACCCAAGAGTAACGCACTCTTTTGTTATCCTTCATGCTGCGTGAGTTATCTTAAGACCGGGAGGGTTTTGTAGTGTAGAGATTAATTAGACACGACTGTTGATTGAACTGTGATCTTATATTCAATAAAATGGGTATTTATTTGCGAAAAAGCGAACACGGTTGTATCACCGCAGTCCATGCTGAGGCATACATTGGTAATTACGCAGTCCAGCTAAGTAATAGTCTGTAGTCCATAGTCAATCTGTAGTTCTAAGTTACTAAGTACATAGTTCGGTGTTATAAAGCACCAAACTGCAGTCATTGTTCACAGTCCTAGTGTTACTAAGANGAAAAAAAAGATACTACTGGGGTTATTACATAACAGCTGGCTTACCATGATTCCCATAGCGTGCATCTATACTTATGGGTGACAGAATAGCCAAGCTATTCTGTTATGTTCCTTTTGGTGTAGCGGCTATGGGCAGTGATCTGGCCTGCTTACAATATTCAACATTTCCTGGGACTGAAACATAGAGGCAGGGAAACTGTACATATTTCAAAATTATTTCTGGTCTGTGATATCCAGGAAATATTGAGTCTGTGGCTGAGGAGAATCAGTCTTCATATTTCAAAANATACCCCTCTCTGGAAATACATTGGAAAATTACACATCATATTTCAATAATATGGAGCTATTTGTCCAGTGCAATGACTACATAGACAGAAACATTGCTCATGTCCAACAGATATTTTACAAAAAGAACAAGACTATGTACATGCAACTTACGACAGTGTGAGCCCCTGCAAGCAGCCCATGTTGGAGCACAATTATGGTATGGACTCTATAGATGGGGCTGAAAGCCGATTGGCTTCTTCTTCCACTATCGAGATTTCAGAGAGATCTGCTTCTTGTCCCGTAGCATCAAAACGCAGCTGGAGGAGAGAAGCCAAGGAGCGGAGCCATTGGACTCGATTCCGGTCCATGACAGGATAATGAAATGCGAGAAGTTCCTTGCAGTGAGCTATTGCCTCTTGTAAGCAGGAGAGAGTTTGGCTCTTCCTATACATCAATTGGAGAGATATGAGAAGGTTCTCAAGGGCAACTGAGCGGTTGGGATGAGGGGATGGTCGAAGTTTGAGTGCTTCACGATGCAGGGAAATGGCCTCCTCAAGGTCAGCSATGGTTCCTGTGCGCYGATGACKAYCCAGGAGTGCWYKGCCCAGATTGTTGAGTGAAGATGAGCGATTAGGATCAGGGGATGGCCGAAGTTCGAGTGCTTCACGATGCAGGAAAATGGCCTCCCCGATGTCAGTGATGGTTCCTGTGCACGAATAGCGGTGCAGGAGTGCATTGCCAAGCTTTTCGAATGAGAGTGAGCGAGCTACAAAGAAATCGCGTGATCGACTTTGGGTAGTCAGGAAGTCTCGGAGGGAGGTGTGGCAGAGTGTGACAGGTATGTCATCTGTCCCCGGAACCTGAATGATCGCTTGCAAGTTCGCGAGGACATTGATAACCTCGTAGGTCTCGATTCCAAGAAGCTCTGCAATTCCTGATGTTGGGAGTGGTGCCATAGGCAATGCAATGATTGATAGAATGTCGTAGAAGTGGGGAAGGTGCTTGGACCGGGCCAATGTTTGTGTGTAAAGCCCATCGAGCCCGGGGTTCATCTCGAGGGCCAAGGGAAGCCGATCCATCGGTGTTGGTGGGTGGCTGCCTTCACCGTTTGTTGCCATAATGAATTTGAACACAGTTGAAGCGAAAATGAATGATCCTCCAATATGTCTGACGAGTTTGCGCCTATCGCTCTGGGTAGGCCACTCTCCGTGCTTCTGAACATATGCTCGAACGACTGGGTTCCGCCTGCATGCATCCTCGAAAAAGATGCGTAGGAAGGTCGCGATGTCGTCGTCGGAGCAATGATCCACAAGGTTGTCCAACATGACAGCTGCAACATCCAGGCGGGACCGGATATGTTCTTCCACTCGGCTCGTGATGAAAACGCGGAGGGGTAACAGGGGGTTCTCGTTGAAGAACATCAGCATGCCGTCGATGAGCTCCTGGACTTCATCTTTGTTATCGCATTCATCCAACCCATCTAGAACGATAAGGAATGGACCTGGCGTCAACGCCTCGGGTCTTTCCTTCCTGCTGACGGCAGCTTTGAACGGTGCATAGACCAAGCGCTGCATCCGGGCCCGTAGAGAAATGCCTCCCTCGTCGGGCGTCAGCAGTGCTGTGTTGGCCTGCACAGCAGCACGTATGATGGGTTCGGTTTCCGGTATCACCACCGCCATTTGGCTTGCCAAAGTCGTCGCGAGTCTCCAAATCTTGCTCCTATCGCCTGCGTTCCGGAAGAAGAAGAAGCTTATGACCGGTCTATCCTCCCGATCGGACGTGTCACAGACCTCCTGAGATATGGAGGATTTGCCACTTCCGACATATCCGTGCATCCATCGTAGCTGAGGTTCCGAATCGGTCGTTACATCGCTCCTCGCCCAGGTGTTAACGTTCTTGACGACCTGTAACCTCGTGCCAGGAAAGCAGGCGGAGTCGGGAGGTGATCGTTTTCGATCGCGAGTATGGGATGCATCGGTGATGGGTCGAAGAATGTTGCATAAACCTAAGGGCGAGAAGGTGAGTTTTTCGAGGAGATAGATGAAGACTGGCATCGATAGGTCCATCACTTACTCTGCTCGGCGCTAACGGAACTGTGGTGGTGGTGGATGTCTCCTTCGACTTGGTAGGCGACCAGATTCTGTACACGAGTATTCTGGGATCCTTGCAGGACGTTTATGTGTATCTACATCACGGATAGTCAGATGATTAGAGCATGAAAGATGAGTGAGGACAGCACGAGCTAAACAGCACTCACCAGAATACCGGGTCGCCAACAGCGGCACAATAACTGACACTTTCAACTTCAGTCGTTTTTTCCGCTTCGAGACGATGAGAAGAAGATGGGTAGAGACTCGAGTGCCAAAGAGATGGTAAGTAAATGGGCGGTCACAGTGAGGAGATGATGGGGGAAGATGGGCCTCAACTGCATCAAACCTCTTGGGAATTCCTTCCCACAAACAGTTTTATTTTCCCGCTAGTTTGGGCGTCTATTTTCGGCGTTTTCGGTCCGCCTGGTTCACGTCTGAGGCTGGCAGGAATAATGAGGAAGGAAGACGCTGCAAACTCCTGGAGTGTTGATACGGCCCAGTATCTAGTACGGGTCCGCTGGTTCCCGAACGTTGTGCTCTTGACATGGAGGCGGCGGCTTTGTCTGTCGAGCGACCATGAACAGGGTCGAAAACCGTGTCAGGGAGGTGGCCAAGAATAATCTTGTTTGTGTAATTGTTCAAATTGCCTGAATGGCAGCTTCTCACCGAGCCTAAAATCGTGTTGCTGTGTTTTCAGGCTGTCGTGCTATGCCTGCCGCGATTCAACCACCTACCTAATCTACCTGCTTTCTGAACGAATGACATGCACCAGGTCTACTGGCCATGGTAGTATAGATATTATTCGCTTCATCTAATCTACGGCTTTCTAACGAATCTAAAATCATGGCCCTCCGAACTTTGGGCATTGAGGTATACCTGCTACAAGTCGCACTGACAGACTGGCTAAATGCTCAAAAGTTTCGCGCGCAGGAATTTGGGCCCTGGCCACCNTTTTTTTATTGCAAACGGCAATAAAAGGTAAAAGGATTGTGAACCAGGGGTAAATGTATCTTTACTAGTTATTACACTGTCACTTAGACAACCTTCTCGACACCTGGAGGGAAGACGTACCCCCCTTGCTTCCTGACCTAAATAAATCAGGAAAATCACACCAGTCAGAATACGCAAAACAGAAGGAAGCCCTCAAACTATAGGGATGAGGGACAGACTAGCCAACGCACCTCATCGAAAATATCCATCTGCAACAAACTCTTATCATGGCCCCAAGCCTCACTCTCCCTCTTCCCATCCCTCACACACCTCGCAACTTCATCAGCCTGGAAATGCCACCCCTTCCCAACATACTCAAACGTCCTCGTGAGCGTACCCTCCGCAACGGTCTTATCTCCAGCAGCCGCGCCCTTATTCAAGTACACGACTTTGAAGGAACGAGGAGAGTAGATGGGTGGGTTGATGGTGATCGTACCCCGTTCGAAGCGGATGGTTACACCGGGCTCGGGTGCGTTGAGGGTGATGCTGCAGCTCAGGATTGCCTGTGCAGCCAGAGAGGAGGTTTCGGTTGGAGTGAAGGAGAGTGTGAATACGGTGCTGCTGTCGACGCCTGTTAGAGGCGTTTTGAGCATGTTGCCGGTTATGGTTGTTGGAGGGGCTTTGTTGTTTGCGGGGTTTTCGTATAAGGCGATTATAGCCTACGTTAAAAAGGGTTATTGGGATGTTAGTTAAAGCCTGGTGGGATGTGTAAAGTATAACAAACCCAGACGAGCGGATATGGTCCTCTGCGAGGAGATGGCATGTGAGTCTGGAGATGCGGAGATTGCAATTGAAAACCGGATGCTCACAGATCAAGGAGGGCACCTCCGCCAAGCTGAGGGTCAAGAATCCTATGAGTCGTCGGGATGTCTACAAACCACGTTTAGGACCATCTTCTCCCAGTGAAAACCTCAAGAACGGGGGATGACGCACTCTGAACATCGAAGTCTCCGGACAAATCTGCGTGAAGAACCACAGGCTTTCCAAGACTACCTTCTTCAGCAATCCTCTTAACTTCCAGAGCCAGAGGCTGGAATCGAGTCCACATGGCTTCCATNAAAAAAGACACTGTGTTCCTTCGCAGCAGCCAAAAGAGAGCGTAACTCTGCAGCATTAGACGTTACGGGCTTTTCGCAGAGGACGTGTTTACCCGACTTGATTGCTGCGAGGGCGCTTTCGTAGTGGTAGGTATGCGGTGTGCCGATGTAAACTCCATCGACGTTCTGTAAGCGCCAAAGAAGTTTATTTATCGGACGTTAAGTTTGAGGGGATGGATATAACTGGAGAAAACGTACCGGGTCATCAAACACTTCTTGATAGGTCCCGTATGGTTTGATACTGTCATCGTCAGGTGCATGCTTGCTAATGAACTCTTGAGCTTTCGCGACAGTACGCGACCCAACAGCTGTGACTTTATGGGTCACATCGTGCACGCCACGACTGGCAATCCGAGAGCCATGATAAGTTGGTGCGAATCAGTACTAAGTGAAGATAGGACGAACGTCTTGGGATCAACGAGGATATCCTATTTCCGTCCCGAAGGTTATTAGTGCGAGCGTCTTGAGAAATGATATCATCCCTACGGACCTTGATGAAGCATCCAGCAATCC
>JANBPK010001033.1:0-14161 GCA_027579435.1 Candolleomyces eurysporus
CCGCTCTCTCAAAATTATGCTGTTGATGATAGAAGCAGGGTACATACTTGATATTTGATTTTTATTCATAAGTGCACAGTACAACTGTTTGGTCTCTCTCTTCTCTCTCTTCTCTAATCTCTCCCATCAAAGTGCTGCTTCTTGTCTCTCAGATCTTGTGTTTTCACACAACAGATGCACTGCAAGTTCCACAACCCCTTGCCTGTTGGAACAGGTGTTTTCATTTGATTATATTCAGTCTAACTCTGGGTAATTGAGTAGTTTCATACAAGATGGATGATAGCTAGTGAGTCAAAAATGCCTCGGCAAAACTGCCGTGCAGAGCATCGGCTTGCTTCCACTATGTGGATAGCCGTGGCTCTATGCGAAGAGCCAAGTCAATGACGAGGGACAGCCTGGACAGCTCGAGTCCCTACCTTTTATGCGTTGAGAAGCGACCCGAAAGGCCGGGAAACAGTATAGGGCTCTGTCAACCTAAGTTCACAATGTAAAGTGAACAGTGAACCGACGAGGCAGGATGCTCAAGTAGCTGAAGAGACGAGTAATAAGTGGGGGCCGCTACGGATAGGAGAGATGAGGATTCAAGGGTAGTCCAATGCGGGGGTGACCTGAATGACGGCATGAGACAGACATTTCGTCGATTAGTAATGTTCAAGTTGCGCCTCGACCGTCCCATCATCCGCACGTACCCGATTCTCCCCTTGCTGCGTCTCATAGTTTATCTGGGTCGAAGCTCCCTGGGTATCTCCTGACAGATCCTAATCACACCTTCACAGCTGAACGGCCACCTTTCAGGCCTGGACCTCCGCAACAACACATACAATCAGCACAGCTTGGAGAAAGTGGACTCGTGTTCACCCCAGCGGCCAAACCTTCTTTGCACAATTTTCATCCCCTCCGCCCTTCTCGGCAGCACTTTGGGACGCATCCTCGGCAGGGACAGAGCCAGATCTGTCCACCTACTTCACAGTTGTCGACCAACGATCGACCACAGGGAACTGGCAAACAGACGGTACAGCATCGATCAGTACCCTCCAGTTCTCTGAAAACACATTTTGAGCCGGGAGCACGCATTGCAACGTTTGATTCAGCTCCGAGTCATGTGGCCGTTTCGCCCGAGACTCGATCGTTGTTCAATTGCGCACGCAACTTTGGAATAGAGAGCTTTCGTTATGTTGACAAGGCCACACATGTCACAGTCATTTCCTCGCATGTTGACGGTAAGTCGTTCTCAGCTCCTTCATGATAATATACTTACACTTGTCGTGTATTCTCTTACACTGCGCCACAAGGGTGGGACTTGGACTCTCGTGCGTAATTGCTAATGTTAATCTGACGGACCCGATTTATAACCCTCTGTTCTTAGTACCACGTGAATATCAGAAGCTCCCACACTTCGATAGACGTCGTTTGCAGGCTGCTATCGCTTACCTGCCATATGTCCTTTTTGGCAAGAGGGATTCCGCTTTTGTTGATGAATTCGTTGATTTCAACGAGAAGCGTGGGTGGCATAAATTTGACAAATTGCTGCCTTTGGTGTATTCCAGAGAGGATCAGCTTTCTAAAATATGGGAGGGGTGGCTACCTCGCTTCCGTTGTATTCCTGCCAATTTGAAAGCGAGTGTTCTTCCCTTGGTTTGAGGCATCAACTGATATTGTTTGTTTAGGTCCGAAACCCTGAGGCTGCTGCGGTATTAACCAGGTTTATTGAGAAGCAATGGAGGCGTGACGAGAAGGAATGGCACAGACAAATGCACGACTCGGAGTGATCGAGACGAGCTATAGTTTGCTGCGTTATGCTACGATACAGATTCTGGTACTACTAATCACATCCGTTGGTTGTATTCAATCAGCCGTGCAAAGCCTGGACTAGCTACTCAAGTCAGGGATATCCATGCATTTGCTTGAGTCACCGATTCAACGAAGAGGAACAGAGGTCGCCTTTCGAAAGCGACAATCCTCTCAAGTTCACCGTTGCGGAGAAATATTTGGTAGATTCGAACATATCAAATTGTCGAAGGTTTAGATTGGCCATTGCGAAGAGGAGAGTCGGATAGCCATGGCTCTATCCAACAAAGTTAACGACCGGGGACTGCTCGATTCCCTGCCTGTCGTGTGTTGAGACTGAGCGCCCAAAAAGCTTTGAAACAGTGAAGGGCATTGTCACCCCAAATGTATGATGCAAGGGGGGCAGGGTGCGACCGAGGAGAGGCAGGATATTCAGGAATCTGGAGAGATCGACGATCAGACGGATGAAATAGAGGAGACCTACTTCAACTAAGCGACAAGCGGACACCACTGAGGACATTCCAGGGTAGTTCAATGCATACTTATGATTAACCGAAAGTTTGAAGTAAATTTTTGGATGGTGTTACTGGCAATAAGCATCATGTAGTCACATTCGCGTTATTTCTCGACCACAGGTGTTCCAGGTAAGCCAGAGGTGCTGGTTGCAGCAGGAGATAGTTGGTGGCAATCAAAGGTCAATGCAGCGCGGGGACATCAGACGGATATTTAGTTGATTAGTTGGGCTGGCGCCATACACAAGGGACAGATATCTGCGTACCATAGAGCTATACACGGACAACTGGTCATTCAACTCCCCCATAAGAATATCTAACATGCATGAATATCAGGGTCGGACCCCGCGCCCTTCTTTCAATATTTGATTTCCAAGGTTTTGGCAATATTTGGCGACGATTTCAGGCTCCGCGTTTACCTGCTTCTCTATCTGTCTCATTGGTCAATCGGTCACTCGGTCACTCGGTTTCGATTCTATATTGCTCGATTTGAATGACTACGAGGCTGGGGAAGGCGTTGTGTCGTCATGCGTTCTTTTAGAACGGTGACCGACCGGCCTTTGATATGAAGGCTGCATTTGTCAATCGACCAAACATGCTGTTGTATGCGAGGGGTCCTTGTGGTCTCCACAGCTTTTTGATTCGCTTCTATACCTCTTGCTTCTTCCTCTGCTACCCATGCCAGGCGACAGACCCAGCAACACAGGCTCAAAGCCCACTCGCCATCACCCATATCCTTCACCCTTCATCGCCCAAGATGGTCGACTAGCCGTGCCAAGGACCGGGCCAGGCGTAATGTGCTCACCAAACACTGCTGCTCAACTGCCTTTCTCCCAACGGCGATCTGAGGGTGTCGTGCCTGGGCACGGCGGCGGTAGATTGGCGATTGAACAACCGTGGCACCATCCATTCGTTCAACCCCCCTCCTCACAAGTGCCCTTTGGAGAGGTTCCGGCGTATACGCCCTCGTACAATCGTAGCATCGAAAGCTTTCCCCAGCCACCCCCACAAGCACCTCAACCATATCCCTCCCAGCGACTAATATATAGCACACAAACACAGCTCCTGGTGAACAGGTATGGGCCGATGGGGGAGACGCCCAACTTGTTTAGCGAACACTCTCAGCTTGCCCTTTCCAATCCCCCAGCAAGTAGACATGGATCGATCACCAACCCATCACCACATAGTCTATCCACTCATCCTTCACCATCACCTGCCAGGATGGACCCAGGTTTTGCTGCATCCTACGCTTTGTGGAACATGCACCACCTCTCTCCATATCCTAACCTCACTACCAAAACCCCGCCTCAGCAACCGCCGCCAGCTATCATGAACGCTCAGGTTGCAGCGCCACTGTCCCATCGTCCCCCCGTATCTCTTGGATCGGGCTCGGTCCTTGCTGCATCTCGTGGTTTATATGGGACGACGCAGCCTGGGCACTTCCCCACACATCCCAATCTCAGCATCACAGCAGAACGGCCACCTCTCGGGCCTGGGCTTCCGCAGCAACACATGCAGAACGCAGCACGGCTCGGAGAAATCGGACGCGGGTTTGGGCCGGTGGTCGAACCTTCTCTGCAGAATTTGTACCCCTCCCATACTCTTCAACCACGTTTTGAGACATATCCAGAGTCGACGTCGTTCTCTGCTTGGGAGGGACAGAGCCAGATCCGTTCAACATCCCTGCTACCCCCACCGGCAGCCGCCACCGATGCTGTACCCCGACCATCTACCTCGCAGCTTTCAACCAATGATCGAGGACAGGAACTTGACCGACGGACGGTACGGCATCGAGCAATACCCTCCAGTTCTCTGCAAACACCTTATGAGCAGGGAGCAAGCATTGCAACGTTTGATTCAGCTCCGAGCCGTGTGGCCGCTTCGCCCGAGACTCGATCGCTGTTCCATCGCGCACGCAACTTTGAAATAGAGAGCTTTCGTTATGTTGACAATGCCACGCATGTCACAGTCAATTCCTCGCATGTTGACGGTGAGTTGTTGTTCTCTGTCCCTTCATGATAATATACTTACACTTGTGGTGTGTTATTTCACACTGCGTTACCAGGTTGGGAGCTCTTACTGGAAAAAATCGCAACCAATGCTCTCCACGATTCCAGCGCACGATACGACGCTCCGAAATGTGACGAAGACACCCGTGTTGAGGTCACTGGCGAGATGTTGGACTGGATCGAGGATCGCGACGGACCCAAGAGCATTCTATGCATGACGGGCGCCGCAGGTTCGGGAAAATCTGCGCTGCAGCAAACTGTTGCTGAACGCTGCGCGACGTCAGACATCCTCGCTGCTGCGTTCTTCATCTCTTCTGCAGATCCCACTCGAAATATAGCCTCTGCCATTGTCCCGACCATCGCCTACCAGTTGGGATTAAAGCACGACGGCTTCCGAGACTCTGTCGCTGCCGCCATAAAGCACGACCGCCACATCTTCTCGCGATCACTTCAATCCCAGATGGATGCGCTCATCGTTCGCCCCTTCAAGAACCTCCGAAGTAGTAAGCAACTTAACGCCAACACCTTTCCATATGCTATTTTCATCGACGGCCTCGACGAGTGCAGTGGCGAACCAGACACCTCTTCCCGGCTTACCGAGGTCGAAAAACGACGCCGGGCCGAAGATCGACAGGCTGAGTTATTGGCCGCCATACAACACTCCATCATCAATAACAACCTCCCCTTTCGCGTTTTGATTGCCAGCAGGCCAGAATGGGCTATCCGCACTGCGCTGGAACCTGGTGGTCATTTACACGAGGCGGCATACCACGTACAACTCAGTGACAATTACGACGCGTCTGCGGACATGCGGAGATTCCTGCGGAGGCGATTCGAAATCATCGGCCTGCAAATACGTGACCCGCAATGGTTCACCGAGGACGACATCGAGACACTGGTACAAGCTGCCTCGGGGCAGTTCATCTATGTTGCGGTGGTGTACAAGTTTATATCGGAACGTCGAACGTCCCCTGCGGAGAGGTTGAGGATCGTTCTCACCTGGGTACCACACGAAGGACAAATGGTGCGTCCTTTCGAAACGCTCGACAGGCTTTACACCAACATTTTGTTGGCTGCAAAGATCGCGTATGAGGCTGTTGATACCCATCGCGGGCGGGACTTTTCTCTACTTTTCGGGATCATTTATAAATGCTCAACTCCATATTACCCAGTATTCTTTGCAGCAGAGACTCTTTCCGCGCTGCTTGGCATAGAAGCCAGAGGGGAAGAAAATCTTATCTCGGACCTCCGTTCCCTTGTGACCTTCAGAACGACCCGTGATGGTGATTTATTTCTAGAGGTTTACCACAAATCCTTTGCCGACTTCTTGAACGAAGAAAGTCGCGCAAAGGACTTTTTTGTATCTGAATTCCACGTTTCCCTGCACCTCACAAAGTGCTGTCTGCAACGCATCCTCGAATGGTGTCCGCTCGACTTGGACTCTCGTGCGTAATCGCCAATGTTACTCTGACGGACCCGATTTATAACCCTCTGTTCTTAGTGCCACGGGAATATCAGGAGCTCCCAGAGTTCGATAGACGTCGTTTGCAGGTTGCCATCGCCAAACTGCCATTTGCCCTTTACCGCAACACCGATTCTGCTTTTGTTGATGAACTCGTTGATTTCACCGAGAAGCGTGGATGGCATAAATTCGACAGATTGCTGCCTTTGGTGTACCTCGGAGAGGGTGAACCTTTGATAGCATGGCAAGACTGGATGAGTTTCTTTCGTGCCTGTGTCGGGGAATTGAAAGTGAGTATTCTTCCCTTCGTTTGAGGCACCATCTGACATTGTTTGTTCAGGTCCAAAATCTTGAGATTGCTGCAGTTATGACCGGGTTCATTGACAAGTGGGAGCGTGACCAGGTGGAATGGCAAAGACAAAGGGAGACTCGGATTCCAGTGATTCAGACGAGCTTTAGNTTTTTAGCATTATTTCACGATACAGACTCATAATATCGAATCATGGATCCGATCTTGGACTCAACATCCGAAGGCACTTGGACCTCGTCAGCGACCTGTTCATGTAGATGCTGTCGAAATCGCATCGGTTGGCCGCATCCCATTAACCATTTGAAGTCTGGACGGGTGGTTTATCTCAAGGATGTTCTTGTATTTACTCGAGTCAGAAGAGGTTTAGATCTCGTGTTCCGAAAAGTGACAATCCCCCACCCATCATATTCGCAGAAACGCAAAAGAGAAACCGAAGAGTTTTGCCTTCACTACGAGACAGGCGTTCCTCCGGAGGAAAGGCAAGTGAAGCATCAAACTAGCAGCGAGTCGCGGCGCAGACTGCCCAAACCGGAACGAGCTCAATGGCCGAGTGGAAGGGCCTTCTACATACACTGGTTATGATACATTATTTTTACTGCACCTCGTGGTGGTCTGTATGAGCCCATAGCCGTAACCACCCAGCTTGATACTGCCACATGTATATTTCTCATCGAAATAGTCGATTTATAGCAGTCTCGGAATATAATGTCAATGTTCTGCTGTTATGCACCCGATTGCCCTACTAGTCGAAGTGTACTACGAGATACAAACTATGTTCGGATTTAGAGTTGTCCACATAATCCACCAGTCCATTCTCCCAATGCGCATCCAACGGGTGTTTTAACACCAACATCGTCAACCCAAACGTCATAAAAGGTTTCGCCGAATCCCTCAGCCTTTCCAGAATTTTCTTATCGTCTCACGTCTTTTCATCGGCGTGGAGAACGAGATGTTCGAGCTTTGTGAGGGTAGAGGGCGCAGTAATCGGAAGGTCTCCCCGCGCGATAGGCTGCGTTCGCGATGTGACGAGGTCAGTGACTGCTGAATATCGGACTGGTTCCGGTTTTTTATCTTCGTCCCGTTATCCTAGTCTGGCCGACCGTAGATGAGGCATTAACTGGATTCGCTGGCAACGTAGAATCAAGTGAGGAATTTGAACATGTCCTCGAAGTCGAAGGAAAGGTGGAAGAACACTTCCAGGAGCTGGGAGATGTTTGGGGATGGGAATTAGAAGTTTCGCCGGCACCGAAGCCTAATATGCGAAGTTTATATTGGTGAGATTGCTGGGCGGATGAGGATGTTGCGAAGGACGCGCCCGTACTGGCCTTTCAAGTTTAAATCGCCGCTGCTCCAACATCTGTATCAAGAGTCGGAGCCTCTTGAGTGATGGCAGAAATATGACGTCCCAGTCAGCGGGACTTACGAGAGGTGATTTCGCGGCGAAGTCCAACTGGGTGAGGTGGGACAGCGTGCCTTGGCGGGGTTCTGGGTTAATAACCTGGATCGTCGATCAAGAGTTCATCTTCGTAGCGAGAAATTTACCAGCATCCCCGTTGGAGGGCGGTGCATAGTTTGAGGACAGCCTTCAACTTGGTAAAATCAACATTGTAATTAATGAAGGGATGAGTGAGTTATGACCAGGGGATGCGGGAAGGCATGTAGTCGGTCAAATATCAGGGATTAAGGGAAGGTCAGAGAGATGAATAGGGGATTGGGATCCGAAGACATTAGTATCTTCCACCCTTTTCTGAGTCGTTCTGGCTCAACAAGCCTGGAGACATATGACAGAAAAGGAATTGTCGAATGGGACAGGTTTGGGAGTCGATGTCGGCTCTCACCTCGACTGATCGAAGCCCTTTGCGTCTCTTTATTCTCAATATGGTCTGGTCCAGGAGATCGGGCGTAGTATTTTGTTCCAGAACTGAACCTGGTACGACGTTCGAGAGTTGGACTGAGAGGCGCTGGCGATGTTGGTGGAGAGCGATTCGACGAGGTGAGCAGCCTAAACTAACCAAACCCGAGTTGATGACATCAATGATGTTCCTTACTCGGAGTCCACGAGGCAGGCGTTATTCGACACGCTTCCCTGCCAGACCGGTCACCATGAATCGCCTTTCTCTACCAGTTTATCTTCCTGCCACACTCAACCTGGTTCCATCACCGCCAAATCTGATCTGGTTTGGATCCCCAATGTTCCAAAGTGACTATCTCTGCAAATTAATGTTTGCTCCGAAATGTCCTCAGACTCAAAGAATTGAAAGCGTACCACGGGGCTTGCTTGGCAGTCCTTGGAACGCGCTGATGTATCTTGCGGTACTGTCAATATTGTCGATAATTATCATCTCGACTGTTTGGACCATACATTGTGTTGATTGTTCCTCCTAGTTCCGCCGTAGCAGCTCGGTGCTGTGGCCGTGGTCAGGATATGCCTTGCACTGAATGGTCTCACCACTTTCGTTGTACGACAAACAAGATGTGTGGAGCGATCAGCAATCTGATAAGATCGGTGTAGCCAATCGTCGATACCGCGGTGTTTTGGAATAGGCACCGACATCATGACGACGACGGCCAACCGCTTTGTTTCGTCTCTACGTCCGTGTGGCGTACGGCCCTAGTCGTGGCTGGTAAGCGTCGAGAGGGGCAAGTAGGACACACGAGGAACCCGGATAGAACTGAGTAAAACTATCGGATTCGCTAAGAGTAAAATAGTTAACAGTCGACAGTAGATATAGAAAATATCGGTGTACAAATAATAGTAAATACGAAGGGTAAATAGAAGGTAAATAAAGAATATAATCAGACAGGTATAGTCCGGAGTAAATCCGTTACATGCGCCCTCCTGGTATTCGTAGAATGCCAAAATTCAATCGAAAGAAGTAAAAGAGATAGAAAAAATAGACTTGTTCAGTGAGTAAGAGCCCGTTCGGGGAAGCTGTCGGCCCATGCGTATCACGCCGGTCCCATTTGTTCGTCGGGGGGAACATTGAAAGCGTCGATTTCCATGAAGTTGGTGCCCTCGACTTCATCGGGGAATTCAATAAATTCATTCATGAAGTCATCGAAGATCTGACTTTTGTCAACGATGGCGGTGGGGTTGGTGGCCTCGAGGGACAAGTCGGTGGTGCGTATTTCGTTATCTTCCGTAGTTCCGGGCTGGCGGTGCTGACTCTTGACCTTCTTTCGGCGCTTTGCAGGTTTCTGCCCTTTGTACAAGGACTCGGACGTAGGTTCGGGGTGATTACCCCAAGTAGAATCAGGCAGAGAGCCGATTACTCCTTCGATTCGATCGAGGAGGGACACTTTCTCGATGGTAACCGGTGGTATAGTTCCATCGACGTCTTCAGAAGCAGGGACACGCCCTCCATCCGGAGTGGCATCGGTCTGGGTCGCAGGTGGAGTAGAGTCGCGACGGAATGGGGGAGTCGGAGCTCGTCGAACTGGGGAAACCGTGGGGGATCGACGCGAGCGTCGGGGAGAGCTCGAACGGGAGCTACGGGACCGCGCACGTTGAGTTCTGAAGGTCGAACGGGAGCGAGGGCGACGACTGTTCCGGTAGGGCTGGTACTCGTGCCGATCATGATTGTATCGTCGTGATTGTGGGACGTAAGGAGCACGAGCTGGGATAGGAGCAGGCAATGGACCGGCAGGTCGAGAACTGATGCGTCGCTCAGCGTTGTGGCCGTTCATTCCGGTGACAAAGGAGTGTTGAGCTCCAACAGACTGAATGGTCGGCCCATAGATACGGGTAGGTGGCATGACAGCGGCAGGTTGTTCAACTGCTCCGATGGTGGAGTTGACGACTTGAATGAAGCTGTGTTTCATGAGGTCGTTTACCGCGTTGTCGAGTGCTGTAGGGGCTTGAGAAATTCGTTTGTACATCTTCTCGTTGAAGTGAAACTGCTCGATTCTGAGCGGTTCCTTGTCAGCCACCGCATCGCCGTGATCGTCGTAATAAGCGAGACCGCTGGGGTGGCCGTGCCAATGATTGTTGGTGATCTCCGCGACGAGAGTGTATCCAGCAGGTAAGACATCGACATTAGCCCCGCTCCGAATGGCGTCGTCGGTTAAACAGATCATGTACAGCTGGGCGGCGTGTAAGACGAGTGGTGGAAGATCCTGGCGACTCCTGGAATCGGGTACGAAGGCGAGATACAATTCTTCAGACACTCGAGTGAAGCCGGGCTGACCGATTGACGGGTACTGAGGACAGGGGGACGCATCGAATGCGAATTGCAACCATGGTGGTGAGTGAATTCCACGATGCGGTCTATTTCGTCTGTCTCGTCCTTGGCGTGACTGCTGGTCGGGATTATAGCGAGAGGAATAGGAGGGTCGATAAGAGTCAACGTGGGGAGCACGCCGCCGATTGCGATCGCCGTTCATGAAGCCGATTCCTCCTAAAAATATCTCCGGGTCATCAGTTGGGGGAGAACCTTTTCCGTCGGTGAGCTCTCCTATTTGTGTAATTTCTAATGCCTCCAGATACTCCGAAATCGCCTGAGTATCACGGACTTGGTCATATGGGAGCCAAGTGATATCGCCAGCTTTCCATCTGACTTCGAACATCGCATGCTTTCCTGTCCCCTTGTGGGATATAATATGATCAACTGCCCACTCGGTTCTCATCATTTCGTCGCTTTGAGCTGAGATCTGAGACTCCAGCCTTCCAGGGAATAGACGGTCATTGTTGGGTTTGTGAATTCGCAGTAAGGACGCATGGAAGACATCGTGAACACCTCGGGACTTCAAAGAATCTGGTAATTCAATCCGGAATGAGTGATTCTTGAAATCTTTGAGAATCTTGTAAGGGCCAGTGTACTTGGGGACGAGCTTTCGAGCTAATCCTCGGGGAAATGTCATATTCTTGGTTGAGACATAAACGAGATCCCCTTCGGTAAACGGTGCCACACGTCGGTGTCTGTTAGCTTCACGCGTCTGTTTCACTCGGGCTGCTAAGATACTGTCGTGCGCTTCAATGAGCGCCAACTTTTTCTTGAGTGCCCAATTACGGACAGCGGGAAACTCATCCTTTCCAGCTGAATCCCAAAGCATCGCTCGGGGGAGTCGTCCTGTGTTCAGGAAGAATGGTGAAAATCCGGTGCTCTCGGATCGGGAACAGTTGATTGCGAACTCAACTGCTGGTATCTTTTGTACCCAATCGGTCTGCTTATCGCTAATGCACTGCCTCAACATTTGAGTTACCGTCCTGTTGGCTCGCTCAGTGGATCCGTCCGTTTGAGGATGATACGCCGAAGACATCCGAAGCTTGGTTCCCATGAGTTTGTGCAAGCGCTGCCAAAAGACGCTTGTAAAAAGCTTGTCTCGGTCGCTTACAATATCCCGTGGGATACCATGATGCTTGTAAACCTCTTCGAACATAAGCTYGGCCATTTCCTTCGCAGTAAGATCGGTTCGGCAAGGGACAAGATGGACCATTCCGGTGAGTAAGCAGATTATGACTGCAAGACTATCATATGAACCATTTCGATTGGATGAAGTTGGGAGCGGTCCGACAAAATCAACTCCTACTGCTTCCCATGGCGAGGTTGGTACTGGGAGCGGGTTCAGGAGACCAAATGGTTTCTGATTGTCAGGCTTGCTTTGCTTGCAAGTAACGCATGTTTCGCAAAACGCTTTCGTATCAGACACCAGATCCTTCCACCATACTCGTTCTCTAAGGTAGGCAGTCGTTTTACTAGCTCCAAGGTGTGCCAGTAGCGAGTGAGCTTCGTCAATGATCAGTTCACGAGCACTTCTTCTATTGATAAGGATCTTTGGAACGCATAGAAGCTTTTGGCCGTCCTCTTTGAGATAAATGAGTCCGTCAGACACTTCAAAGTTTCAGAATTGGGAAGGGTCTTCAATTATCGGCTTAAATACCGAGTCATTGAGGTATTTTCCTTGAAGTTCTTCTAGAATATTTACTCCGTCTGTGAATTGGATCATGTCCCAGAGTTTAGGACCCAGTGGAGCTCCATTCAATAGCGGATCAGAGGCGGGTATGACACTGTTYGAGGTAAGGCGCTTCTTTTTGCCGGGAATCTTGATCGTAATCTTCTGAGAATGGCTAGGCTCAGGCGCGGTGACCTTCTTTCTTTCCTGTACGTCGCCCTCCTGCTCTCGAGGTCCCTTGAGAGTAAAGTGTTTGGTCGCTGCGATCCGGGCAGCCCATTCACTGCTTGTTTCCTCCCGCCCCGTTTCAGCAGATGGCACAGTTCGACGACTTCGGYGACTGGAGAYAACGGCRGACAGTGCCTCAAGTCCTGTCAACAACGGCGCGGTTGATTTCGCTAAGCCAGAAGTATCGCTATCCGCAACATCGAAGTATGTGTATTCCGAAGGAGCACGGATTGTCCCAGGTGCATCATTAGAGTACATACGTGATAAGCTGTCCGCTAACACGTTCTCGGTTCCTGGGACATAGACAAMGGTGAAGTCAAACGACGCGATCTTCTCCATCCAACGTGCCTTTCGTCCTGAAAGCTTTTCTTGGTCCAGTAAATGGATTAGACCCTTGTGGTCCGTAATCCATTGAAACTTAGCACCCTGCAGGATGTCGGCGTGTCGGAGCATGGATTCTACCCCAGCCAGCATTTCAACCTCGTGAGTCGGGTAATTCCTTTGAGCGTCATTTAACTTTGCCGAATAGAATGCAGCAACTTTCGCTGTTCGCCAATCATCACCCTGGCTAATGACTCCAGCGACACCAGTAGCGCAGCCGTCAGTGACCATCCAAATGGGTGCAGCCCCAGGTGAGTAATCCAAGGGCTTTCGACGATGTTCGCGAGCTTTGTGGACCAGGCGCTTGACGTCCTCGAAGGCCCGTTGCTCAGTGAAACCCCATCTGAAAGGTACCGTGTCTCCAGTTATTGCGCTCAATACTCCCATTGGAATTCTAACACCTGGAACATCGTCCGCGAGATATCCAACTGACCCCAGAAAGCCACGGAGCAGATCGCGGTTGGTAGGAGTTTTCCAAGCCAACACGCTATCCACCTTAGCAGGGTCCATGCGGATTCCGTGGTCGTCAACAACGTGGCCAAGAATATCGAGTTCAGGCACCAGAAACCTGAGTTTGCTACGACTCAGGTACAACTTCTCTCGTTTCAAAATCTCGAAGATTAATCGCAAGTGCTCGATGTGTTCTTTCAGAGTATCTGAATAGATGACGATATCGTCCAGGTACACATCCATAAAGCGACCAATGTACGGAGAGAAGATGTGATTCATGAGAGCTTGATAAGTGGCAGGTGCGTTGCAGTCTCCTTGCTGGACGACGTGACTAACCATGTTTCCATCCGGTGTTGTCATAGCTGTTCTAGGTACATGCTCTGGTATCACTCGAATCTGCTCGTATGCAGCCTTCATGTCAAGTGAAGATCGGAATGGCTTATTAGCCAATCGACGAAGTATCCCTTCTATGTCAGGCAATGGTGAAGTAAGTTTCTTAGTGTTCTTATTCCTTTCCCTAAGATCAATGACCGTTCTTAACTCGGGTTTATCTTTCTTTGGTTTAGGAATGAACAACATTGGGACCGTGTTTCCAGCGGAGGTAATCTCCCAACGTCCAGACTTCAAGTATTGATCTCGCTTTTCAGCCCATTGAGGACGGAAGACTTCCGGGCACTTTGATGGTCGCCACGGATAGACTTTCTTCTCGTCGATAAGAGGAACGGTGTGATTGATAGCGCGAAGCGGGGGTAATGGGATTTCATCCAAGTCCTTGCAGAGAGGCTCAGCCATCTTTTGTAACAAGGTGCGAGCTTCATCTACTTCTCTATCAGCAATGCTTATTCCACTAACAACAACCCTGGTAGTGGTATCCTCTTTGATTGGAAGAGAAGTAGCGCTTCCAATGACTACTCGAGCTGGATTGAGACCAACGCACACTTGGTGCTGGTATAGAAACGGAGTTCCCAAAATGAGATCGTAATTGCTGACATTTATGACGTCGAATCCTCTATCTTCATCGATATCCTGGTAAGCAATCCTCACTTTGACTTTCGAAGTGATCTTTGACTTTGATCCTTGAACAGCAAGCTGGAGATTTAACGGATCGTCNAATTTCTCTCGCTTTAGC
>JANBPK010001034.1:0-13369 GCA_027579435.1 Candolleomyces eurysporus
AAAAGGTGGAGGAGGAATGATGGGAGGTTGACGGCCGTGTTTTGGAGCGATGAGTAGGTTTAGGGGAATACCAAAAATGCTAGAGGTGAGCGTACACTTGAGAGGGGACAATGAACCAACCTGTTTGGTGACTCCGTTGACCACGAAGGACTCGGCGAACCCATAGGCTGTCTTGACACAGTAAGAAAAATCCTGTTGTGCAGGTTTTGACTCGGGTAAATCGTACCCCGATTGTCTACCAAGAANTTGTACCCCGGTGTGCATCATTTCGGCATCTACGCTTTCTGCTGCCTTTTGACGAGTTTCTCGCTTTTTTGCCTTTCTCCTTTCTCCTATCGCCAATGCTGACCGCATCCGTTCGCCGGCGGTTGCCTTCCCTTCTGCCGTCGTCCATTCGTTCTCTCCGTGACTCAATGGCATCGTCGCCTTTGATCCTCTCCCTTCGGCATCTCCTCGGTGGCTGGCTTTCCGCTTCGTTCAGCCATCTTTTCATGATAGCTCACTTTGTATGGTCTGGTCGGCCGCAAAGATCGTTGTAGTCCCGTCTCGGCTCCCTTATTTCTATCTCCTTGTTGTTTACTTGAGCTTGCTGCGCCTCATTATTTTATTCACCATTCAACCATAGATTGATTGTTCCACCTTACTTTACTGTAGAAATCAGCTTGTAGATGGCCTTTGTTGTGTTCCGTTAACGTTATCCCAATAACACGAGTAAACCAAGTCAAAATGCCTCGGAGGCATGCCCCGCAGAGCGTCGGCCCATGATCAGGAAGTCCGTACGCACCATGGCCAACCGCGTCGTAAAAGCCTTGGGGTTCAAGCATGTTGAAGCCCTTTTTCTGATCACATTGAGGGATGAATAAGTGTTTTCCTTCACAAGCAGCCCAACATTCTACCTGTGAAGTGAAAGGCAGCAAGTCATGTCCTTCCTGAGAGTTGGTAAGGTGAGTGGAAAGACAAATATTCATCCAGGCGAAGGGAAAATTATAAACGGGGTTACTGCAAGAAATACCTCGGTAGTCTTGAAGTGAGGTGGTCGACTCCTTTTTGTGAATTGTGTTGACGTTAGTGGGCTTCAAGCAGGCCGGCATAGTTGAACTTTCGATGATGAAGTTAAGTTCATGACGGCTGTGAGGCCTTGTCTGAGAGTTGTCGAATGAACCGTGGCCATCTCCCCCATCCGTCAGAGCCTGGAGTAGGCCTTCCATTCCGTTTCTTTCGAGATTAGGAAACGCATGTCTTGGAGAGATAACGGTTAAGGCCATCGGAATGGCTCCGATGCTGTCTGTCATTTGGTATGAGCAGCGGAGGGTGTCGTTATCAAGGTTTTTCTGAAGACAGATGAGGAGAGCAAGAGGAAGATAGGAGAACTTGTGATCAAAGTAATTGCTTTGGTGACCATAGGATCGGTTGCTTTCTCGGGCTTTCAACTCGTCTCGCTCTTCGGAGAACCAGAGCTTGGCCAGAGATCTGCATAAAGAAGTAAGATATTTCATCTAGGACGTGGTTGAATAATCATGAGAACAGGAACCGCGAAGGCCAGCTAGGTGAGAATTAACCCAGTACTCGCTTGGTAACTGAATGTTCCCTAAATGGATGGGCTGTGCGCGTTTAGTGGCGTAAGTCAACCGATTGACCCTCTTCGACTCCCAAATTTAAAGGATAGATCAAATTGAGGCGTTCGAAACCTTAGGGTTAGAAGGAGAACCGTCTTTTGCAGTCGCTTGAAGGATTTAATGATATGTCGCGAAGTCAATTTTCTGAGCGCAATGCCGATGTTCTCTGTCAAAGGTTGGCACTGTTGATCTCTTCGTCGACAATGATTGAAAATCGAGCTAGGCCGTCCCCGGCTTTCGGGAAGAGGAATCGAGGGGAGTTTTTGTCTGGGATTGATCTCTGCAGGAATGACCGGCTGGTGGATGTTTGGTGGATGTCATGTCAAGAGCGTCAAGTCGCGCGAAGAAGGCGGAATACGATTGTCTCGAGGCTGATTGTAAATGGGATGGTGACGAGGATTCTGAGTAATGTAGCGTTGCGTTGAGACCGCCGATCTCGATCAAGGACCATGATCCGGAAGCCTCCGGGGATAATTAGTGGGAATGCACGGCCAAAATGCGTCCCTGTTATCGACTTTTTCCCCATGATCCCAAGGGGCGTAGACGCCGACGGCTCGTCCGTTCAATTCGGGAACCTGGACAGTCTGAAAGCAGCCCTGTCTAACCCCTTCGGTAACTCCCCAGACACCTTTTCGATTCTTCGAACTAGAAACCCCAGAGCATGATGAGCGAGACCAGATGCGGTTGGATGGCGGGAACTCGAAGCACGGACACCATCAGCGTTGAGCGGAAGATAAGGCTCACCGACACGCGGAGGGTGTCTGACGTTGATGGACCATCGAGAGGGAACAGTGACGATGAGCACTCCCGCTTGGAGGGTAGAAAAAAGCATATCCTATGCAGCTCACCGACGTCTTATCGGAGCTGCCGTCATCGATCTGAAGGACGGATCTCCCGAGACAATTTCTGCAACAGGAGAGTGATGCACGGACGATGTAAAATAAGTGTTATAATTCTCCATGTCAGGTCGTCGAACAGACGCTATCGACGAAATCCACCCCGTCCTCAACGCAAGGTGGATTGAATATGTTAAGTGGGTACAAAGAACTACGGAGAAAAGAAGTTGGAGGCTAAACCATTCGATGAGAAGAGCGAGAAAGCGAAAGGGTTTAGAGACGACTCACCGTGGTCAAGCAGGTCGGAGGCAAGCCGCTTGGTGCATACGATCTGCCGATGGAAATCGATGAGAGGCCGGCAAAGATGCGAGGGAGAAGGTAGGATAAACTCACGACACCATTGGCATCCTCGAGAGCGTCTGCGAGCTGACGCCCAGAGCGTCGTTCGGACTGTAACGAAAGCTTGAGAGTACAGATGGCATCGCGCATGTCGGCTTTCTCCCTGGATAGGGCCATGTTCCTCACATCCAGATCGTTCGCGATGCAGGACAAGTGGTTGCTGACGGTCTGCGCAACTTTGATGGACCGAAGAAGGGAGTCGCATTGGGCCTCGAGGAGCTCGTGTCGGGTCGCGCTGGCGGCGACGGCCCTGAATACCATCACGAGAGGGGTTAGGAAGAGTCAACAAGGGCGAAGATGGGAAGGAGGAAGTACTCACTGGAGACTCGCTGCGATATCACCTGAAGAGGCCGAGGCACCGGTAGAAAGCTCGAGGGAGCACACGTCTCTTGATCGTATGAAGTCGAAACGACCGCACTTGAAGGGACAACGCGCACGGCCGACCAAGGCACAGCAGCAGCTTGTGCAGAAAAACATGGCCTGAGAAGGGGGACACACAGTGAGAGACTGGCCAGCTGAACCAGATAGTGGTCATGAGCAACGCACCACAAGTTAGATAGCTTGCAGGACACTGCGCCGGGTGAAAGAGACTGTAACATATACCACAAGAGGCCAGCATGGGTGAGAAAGTCGAAGCAGGGGGCGAAGCAGGGGACAAGGCTGAGATGTACGTCGGCGGCAGCGGAGGAACCTGAAATTATATAGGGTGCCGGTAGCTGGTTGTGCTTTGACACTGAGCGTTAGTGCCATTGTTGCAGACAATCTGGCATTGTGGCCAAGCCAAACCGGTATGAGTGCTCCGGTATGAGTGCTTTGATCGTCGTGGCTAGGCCACGACTGTGGACGTTGTCCTCTGGATCCGGATCCAGACTGTACACGGTCATGATATGGTCAGCTGGCGGTCGAATTCGAGGGAGTAACAGAAATAGCCCACCGTATTCACTAGCTCATGTCGGAGGAGTCGGTTGAGGTAGAGAGCATCCACTGCTGCGCAACGACGTCACAGATCGTCGCTGTTGATCACTGTTTGTTTTCTACGCCCATCACACACACATACACACAACAGGGGATAGGCGATGAGAGACGACTGTATCTCCACCTTAATCACCATCTCGAATCTAATGCGCTCCATGAATTTATTCCACTTCGTCAGGTCGAACCCAGTGCTTAGAGCCCGAGGCTTTGCGTTTACTTCGAAATGCCAAGGCCGGTTGCACTCATTGCCTGTTTTGGCAGTCCATACCCGTATGCCAGTGTCCTAGTCCCGGTAAGTAGGCTCCCTCTGACTCTCCGTTCCTCTCTAAAGGTCCTGGACAAGTACGCTCATCCCGTATATATAAGGGACCTCTATCCCCCAGGAATACATCTGGTCGTACTTTCGCTTGCCATCTTTCGTCAGCTGGTCTCTGTGAGTTTAGGCGTTTTGCTTCCGTCTTGGTGGGTCCTGATCATAAATCCTCGTTAGGCCGTGAAGCATGTGTGGTTCGTACTCACATTTCCTCAGGTCCCAGGTTCTCATGGCTATGCCGACGCCGTTCCTGGACTTGCCAAGTGCCAAGGCATGACTCCTAGTTACGTCGCGTCGCCAACTTGCTGTCTGGCATCTGGTCAGCCGCCAATTGCAATCGGTTTCAGAGTTCGGTGAGTCGTCAATTTTTTTTGTGGCCTCGTCCTCTTCCTTGTAGGTTCCTTGCTGACACTTTCATCCCCTCCAGCTCGCTGAAGCCAGTTCGAGCTGGCGCTCCTTTGCGATCCACGCGAATACCGACGAGGGATTGCTCTTCAGTTTCATTACGACAACAGCCTCCTCTTGCCCCTGCCGGTTCTTTCGCCCTCCATCAACACTCTGGCAGAGTCTGCTCCTTCTAGGCATCTTCGTCCGCCTTGCGAATCCAGTTCGACCCTGCGTTTCGCTGCGCGCCCAACACCGTGTTGGACGGTCCGTAGGGCCCATTCGAGGTGTCCAGAGTCGGCTGTTCCTCGCTCGGGTGGAAACCCGGAATACGGATATCAGCGCCATTCTTCATATCCGATAGACGAAGGAAACGACTCTACCAGCCGAGCATCATCTCGCCCAGCCAACCCCCGCTTTCGAAGGCAGCCCAGCCGCAGGCTAATCTAAATATTTTGGACTCCAGATCCTGCTTCGCTATGGCCTAGGGTGGCGGGGAACTTACGGGGAAGTTACGACCTACCGATCGCGAATCAGAAACCTCATTCTAATGTCAACTGGATCCTTCGTCTATTACCCGACCATCGTACGGTTCCCCTTTCCCTGAACCACACCCTCGAGTTGTCCTTCTCCTTCGGCCCAGGTACTCCCATCATTGACGCTAGGATTTGTCCTACTCATGGACTTCCGTGATTGAATGCGGTCTGAGGGAGTGAAGGTTGTTCCGAGCTTGCAGTGTCCCGGACGCTCTAGACTTGGGTTGTGGCGCAACAATACGTTGGTGGAGAAGGGTGTCTAGTACGCTTCATCGTCGTGAAGGGGGGNAACGACGACATGGCCGAACGTTACGTCGCCCAACGAAAGCTTTCGTTCTCGGGGTGTTCCACGCTTCTCGAAGGAATCTGGGAGCTTGGCTCCACTACGCCCTGATGGAGGGTGCCGACTGACTTTCGTCGTCATCAACACCGAATCGTGCCAGGATGGCTGGGGAGGGGATAGCGTGCTCTTTAGGCGTTGGCGAGGCGAGCAGGCGGCTATGTAGTGGGCGATGGATGCGAAGGGACAAGAAATTGATAGTCAAATTGTCTGGCCGGTCGATGGGCAAGATGCAGCGTGGTGCCGTTCATGGTACCGCAGTGTTGGGGTCTATCTTCCAGGGCTACATGTGAGAGAGCGAGATGTTCTTTCGACTTGTCGCATGGTACGATGATGGGACATTAGGAACGGTGTAGGAGCGGTGGGTAGATCATGATCATTTCTAGAATAATTGGTCTTCCATGTGCATCATCTCAGTTATGTTATGATCCGGCGATCAGTGTAACTCATTCTGTCTTGATGACCTTCAATGTGTTGCAAGTGGGACTTGAAAATGGTCTTGTGGCCTTCATCCCCCTCGCGATGACGAACACGAAATCTTGACTGAGTGAAGCAGTCCAGACTCGGATATCAGTAGACTTGGACCAAGTATTATGTATTGGGTCAGTGAGATAAGATGGGTATGTGAGATAAACAAAAAGGAAAGGAGAAAGACGCGAAATGGGGAGCAGAATTAAGAAAAAANGAGAAATGCAAAAAACCGAAGCGAGCCCTCTAGCATGGTCGAACTCGAAGCCCTTTGAACCCCACCGCAAACGGATGCCTCAGGCCTAGAAATACCGAGAGAAACAGACTGTCGACAAGGCCTCGGGCGTAGCCATACACTCGATGCGATCGCAAGGTATAGTTCTCCTAGTGCACGATTGAGAAACCCACGGACCGGCTTCTGGGAGGTAGCTGAAGGCTTGGGCGATCGTTTCTCTCCCAGTTCGAGTTTCCGGCAAACAGCTTGGCCACACTTTCCGTTTAAAGTTCGCATCCTGAAATAGGCCTTCATGAAAATTCAAGTTGATCTAAGGATTGAGTATAAGCATATGGATCGACAGTTGGCGAAGAACTCGTCATGGTAATTCTATAAATTAATAAACGGATTTCGGCAGAACCGGCCTATATCGACGTGCCGTGGCCGCAATCAACGTCCTAGGTTACAGAGTAGGTTGTCGTCTATATAAATCACCGTATCGACGTTGTCTAATTCAAGAATACGAAGAGAGAACATTGCGTTGCCCATGAAACATTCTGTCAATGCTGTATGGAGAGAGATAAAGGGTGACAGTTAGACATGACGGACCTTGTGGAGATGGTACGCGGGACACTCACGCAATGATGTCTGGATGGTGTGAAAAGTCGATGGGCTCACCAACGTCTGGAATCTGAAGATCATGGAGCGCCCATTGAGGGAGAGAGGCCAACCAGTCGGGGTCATACGCTCCTCGCGGAAGTTTGGCGACAGGAGACGCTTCTGACACGGCAGCACCCGTCTGTCGGTCACGGGGTTGTGCCCCGGGTCCTGCCCTTTGCAATGGGCCCATCCGACGAAATCGATGCACTGAGTCCAGAACGTGAAAGCATTCGGAGGCTGCGGGATGTCTCCATCTCTGCTCGTGGATAATATATGTGGGAGCGCCCAGCCCATGCTGACCATGATCACTTTCATCGGAGCTCATACCATCGACCCCGTATGAGGCTAATATCGGCAGGAAGCGCCTTGCTTCTGGATGCCATTGTGCGGCTTTGAGCCTCCTTCGGAAAAGCTTGGAGATCAATGGAATCAGCAACAACTTCTGACGAACCAGAGGAAGGGTGTATGCTCACTCTCATCTTCCTCTCTCGACGCCGGTTCCCGCGTTCTGCCCGGGTCTTTTCAACCTGATCTCTTTGCCATTTTCGTGAACGTCGCAACGACCGTAAACGTGCGTTGTAAAGGCGTTTGACATCGTCTCTGCTGGCGTTTACAGCTTCCGGTATGTCCGAGGCCAGGAAATGTTCAATGAAAACGGCGGCCACAGACTTGTTCCATGGTGTCCCAGGGGGACGAGTAAGGTCTGGCCGGAAGTTCTCGATGGTGCATGCTCGACCTTGTGCCGGATGCCAGCGAGATATGGTTTCTGCATCCGGCGGGATAGGGCTCAATATCCTCTCGAGATACCTTCGAATGCATCGCTGTCGAGCTAGCTCGTCAACGGAGCGATCGGCAACAGACACATTCATATCACTCACCGCCAGTGCGTTCTGGTCAGCGGGTCGACCGGCCGATTCCATTCGTGGCTGTGGATTTTGGGGGACCGTGGGCTCGTTCAATGGGAGTTGCTGGATCTGGACCTCCCGAAGGAGACGAGTATTTTCCTCCAGATTCATGGAAATACCACCAATTTGCTGACGCATTCCATCCCATTCTAACATTGCCCGGGGAACGTCGTGCAGCAGACGATTCACTTGTTCATGATACCTGCGAAGTTCTTCCAGCATATGTTGCGCAGACTAATGTAATGCTAATGAGATGGGTTCCAAACAGCAACAGTAGGGGTCCGTACCGCAGGGATTGAAGGGACACTAGAACGGTCGCCAATCGTTGGTTGGGACGAAGACGCCATACTGGCGTTTGAATTTGCGAACGGGGTCGGTTGCGTAGTCTAGCGAGATGCTGCTGAGGATAAATTGTAAACAGAATGAGAAGGGGTCCGTACTGCAGGCACTGATGGGATACTGGAATTGTTCCCAATCGTCGGTTGGGACGAAGGCGCCACACCGGCATTTGCGAACGAGGCCGTGTAGTTGTAATTGTAAGGCTGTACGTCAACTCCTGTCAGCCATCTATCATGAGATGAAGGATGTACCCATACATTCGTGACCGGAAGAACACCATGATGAGCGAGACTAGACGCGGTTGGATGGCGGGAACTCGAAGCACGGACACCAGCAGCGTTGGCTGGAAGATAAGGCTCACCGACACGCGGAGGGTGTCTGACGTTGATGGACAGCTGCAAGGAGCATCGAGAGGGAACAGTGACGATGAGTACTCCTGTTTGGAAGGTAGAAAAGAGCATACCCTTGTCGATGTAACATGTTCATCCGTTTCAAGGTTTTGCGGCGGTGACGCGTTGGAATAGAGATGATTCTGCAACTGGCTCTCGTCATCCGGAATGTCAGGACCATGATCATTGCCAAGCGCGTCGTCCTCGGTATTATCTACCATGTCGATGTCACCACGCGTTTCCCCGTCTTCGTGATCAGAGAACACGAGACTTCCATTTTCTGGCACGTATTCGGGAGACTCTCGACGCGGCGGGATGGTAGGTCGAGTAGACGTGGTAGCTGCATGGACAGGCCTGCCTGCAAGAGAGTATCCACTAACTGTCGTCCTTCCCTCCGAAACACTGGATAATGCCTTTGGGTACAGTCAACGAGAAAACTCGATACAGCGGATTGAGGAGTACGTACAGGAGGTCCTTGCGTCTGGACTTGGCCACCAGAATGAGCCACGCCAGAGGGGGCTGCAGGGACGTCGTGTCCTTGTCCCAACGACTGCAAATCAGAGGTGCCGACGATAGGAACCGAAGCTGGCACGGTTCCATCCCCTGTTGAGAGGGATTGAGCGGGTCTCGCTTCACCATTGGCGTTCGGCGCAACTTCCACATCGGGAGCAGGAGAAGGGGGGGAGATNGGGGGGACTGGCCACGGATGTCATTCGAGCTAGAACCGCCGCCACCGTAATCACGATGCTCGATGTCCATCGTATCAGGACTGCCAGGACTGGGGACGGCAACGACCTGTCTCGGATGCACTTGGGAGGAGGGGAAGCTCTCAGGAAGATTGGGGGAGCTTGTAAAGCTCGGCTGTCCCGTGAGTTCGGTTGCGTGACCAACTGGGGGAGGACGTCCGGAAAGTTGATGTTGCAGGCGATCCAGTACCTCATGGTCGTAATACTGGAGAAAGCGGGACAAGGGAAGGGCGTGGTTATCACATCTTCCAGCTCAAAGATACAGAGGGAGGCTTACACAATGATTCCGGATGCTAGAGATGAGGGCATCAAGGGGATCTTGCGAATTGTGATCATGATTGGCATTGCTCGAACTCGCCACTGCTAGAATTAAGGCTGGATCAGACGACAGCTTGAAGCGAGAACTGGCCACCAGACCTTGTATGGAGTCTGGAGCAGAATGCGGGGTGGCAGCAGGAGCCAAAGAGGCATTGGGCTCGCCTACAGAACGATCCTGAGAATTCAATTGAGGAAATTCGAAAACGGGGATTCCTGGGCGGGCTAGTACGTAGAAAAATGAGAAAGGGAGCTGGAAAAATGTATTTGGAAATGAAACGGGTCAAAACTCACTCAATCCGATTGTGTTACCTCGCCCGACCTGAGGGTATGGGTGGAAGCGGTGCACACCTGACTGAGACGAGTCCGATTCATGATCGTCTCCAGAGGGATCCCGACGGCTTCTACTTGACATGGTGAATAGTTGGGAGTCCAATGTCGAGACGCCTTTGATTTATAGCCATTGCGGAACGACCGGTGTGGAACACGAGAACAGAGCAAAGCGACTGGATTGTGATCATTTCGAGAGGGACCCATGGTTGACCATCACATCGAGATCTGGCACCCTTGGCTTGCCAAAAGCGGGTGTTCCATATTTGGATGTGATGGCCATGGGGGGTAAGCACTAGGTGATAGTCGAGTGTCGCTCTTTGCAATATTACTGCTACTACCCTGCGGCTAACATGGTGCGTTCTACCTTGTATGGAAATGAAAGACCGGAAAAACATATAAATACAGTCCCTCTGCCTCCTCAGAATCGTACAACTCGCTCCCGACCCCGTCTACGATCATGTGGCCTGCATGCGGAATTTGCTTCGAAGCGCTTCATCCGGTGCACAAACCTGCCTGTACACTTCCTTGTGGTCCGTCGTGCGCGAATCTTGGAAATTTTCCGCCTGATTCCCAACCTATCTTTCGCAGGTCATGTCCTCTGCGAGCCTTGCTGCCTGGCGCTGACAGAGAACAGCTCCTCCTGCCCTCTCAAGTGCCGCAATCCTCTACCCCTCCGACAGAGAGACGTGAGGCCTCTCTCCATCTCCCTTTTTCCGCTCGACCAATCCGAGGACTCTGCGTCCCTTCTCCAGTAAGCAAACTGCCCGTTTTTGTCTTCGCTTCATCTCGGTGCTTACCTCCCTCCCTTTCAATATAGGTCCATTGACTCCTCTGACATAGTGCAGAAGTGTTATCAGTTTAATTGTGGTCGGCTCTCAGAAAGCATCGGTGATCTGCTTTGGAAGCTCCGACGAGACGCGGACAACAACGCGACTTACTGTGAAATTTTGTCTCAAGCCGTTCAACGGTATCGCGATGCTGTTGCGTCGGTCCAATCTTCCTACGGCGGCCTTCAAGCAGCGCTTGAGGACGGTGATAGATATGCCGAGAAAATCCTGGCTCTGAGGCGACGTGTACGTTAANTTTTTTATGATCTCGTCTCGCACGCACTTACATGCACCGAACAGCTGCGAACCTTGCAAGTGCTCAAGGACCAGGCTCACTCTCACCGCGAGTTCCGACAGTAAAGCTTATGTGTCCGAGTCGTTACCATCGGCTCTCGTCCTTGTGAACCTAGTCACTCGAGCCTTGAGTCTTAATATGACTTTTAATGAGAAATGATCAAGTACTTCTCTGATTTTCTGAGAATTATTAAGGACTGTATAAAAATTGAGAATCCGAGACCCCGACGATGGACCGGATTCATGAATATGGTCGCTGGATGGGTGATCTTGGTTTTTGCATACGGGTGAGTGGACGAATGCAGCTCTAGTAAGTCGCTAACCCTTGAGCTGCCGTCGTCGATTTGAAGGACAAAGATTCGACGAATCAACAACATACCGAGGGGCTCATCCAGTAATGGCCTCGAAACTTGTCCCTAGACAACGTCTGCAACAGAAAATGATGCACGGAGGATATGGATTGAGTACTATTATTCTCTATGTTGGGTCGTCGCTCCAGATGATTCGCGCAATCTGGGGATCAGTGCAATCCCAACAGACGCTATAGACGAAATCCACTCTGCCCTCGACGCCAGGCGGATTGGATACGTTAAGTAGCTACAAGGAACTACAGAGAAAGGAAGTTGGAGGCTAAATCATTCGATCAGAAGAGTGAGAAAGCAAAAGGGTTTAGAGACGACTCACCGTGGTCAAGCAGGTCGGAGGCAAGCCGCTTGGTGCATACGATCTGCCGATGGAAATCGATGAGAGGCCGGCAAATTCAAAGATGCGAGGGACAAGGTAGGATAGAAACTCACGACACCATTGACATCCTCGAGAGCGTCTGCGAGCTGACGCTCAGAGCGTCGTTCGGACTGTAACGAGAGCTTGAGGGGTTAGGAAGAGTCAACAAGGGCGAGGACGGGAAGGAGGAAGTACTCACTGGAGACTTGCCGCGATATCACCCGAAGAGGCCGAGGCACCGGTAGAAAGCTCGAGGGAGCACACGTCTATTGAGTGTATGGAGTCGAGACGGCCGAAGCAACCTGAAATTATGTAGAGTGCCGGTACCTAGCTGTGCTTTGGCACTGAGTGTTGGTGCCATTGGGTGCTTTGATCGTCATGACTAGACCCACGGCCGTGATATGGTCAGCTGGCGGCCGAATTCGAGGGAATAACAGAGATTACCCATCGTATTCACAAGTTTACTCGTATTCGTATTGGTAGAGGGGGAGAGCATTCACGTCAACGCGTACGTCACATCATCGCTGTTGATCACTGTCAATTTGATTGCGATACAGACCAATTGTTAGGCACTGTCGACTGCGAATGATTGGTGCTAGGAGGTTCTATAGAAAGGCGACAACACGGCGGGTTATCATACCTCAAATCAGTTTCCTTTTAAGCTCCCACTGGAGCTCCTACTAATAAAGATACTATTATCAACTTCGTAAAGAGAGCTCCACAAAGAATTGTACTATAACTTCGAACATCAGGCGCCAGTTCAAGGCTGCATGGCCGATTATGCCTAGTCGCACGTTCAGACTTCAACCGTTCAGTTGACGTTGTATGCTCATCTGTTCCCCTTCAACTATTTTATTTTGAGCTCTCAGCTTCGGCCCATACGTAGCCTTCACCGATCGCGAGACAATGCCCATTTATTCGAATGCTTCCAATTGGGATTGGGGTTTCGCTTGGGACGAGGCTTGTGTCGCTGAGGGGATTGCTCAAGTCCAGCTCAAGAAGGTTCTCTGGAATGCCGAGTGCTGCCGCACATTCTAGTGACCTACGAATTCGGACAGAACGCGGTCAGAGACGATGCCGAGATGATTAAAGCGGGGCCGAGAGACTGACCCGTATTTTTCGATGCTGTAAACAGCCATGAAGTGCTTATCTGTACCAAGCTGGAGCTTCACTGTCACGAACCTAACAGTGTTGGTTCCCAAGCCCTGCACCATTTCAACGAGTCTAACTTGGGAACCTTCTCGACTAGGCAATTGATTGAGTTCCTGCAAGAGCGAAGCAACCCGGGGCCGTAGGTGTTCGTCGTTCAAACGCATCACAACTCCGTACCACGCGTCCCGTGGGATGGGGAACAAGATTCCTTTCCCCGTTTGAGTGACGCAGAGAACTGTGGCGACCTCGTGAGGTGGAAGGTCTGGAAATGTCTTCAGGCGTGCCTGCTCAGCGAGCGTAATGGTACTCTGTCCTGCGACTTGGTTAAAGTGGGTCTGGGCGATGGCAATTCTGGGTATTCGGGATCTCAGATGGATTTTTCCGAGCATAGGCGGGCGATCTGAAGCTGTGACGTCAGGAATTGATTAACCGTCGTCGAACAAACAGACTTACATGAAGCGGTCTGAGAGCACTCAGTGCGGTGCCTCTCGTTCCAGTCGTATTTCTGGCATTCCGCAGAGCAATACATAAACAAGGAGCATCCAGAGCATTTTTTTTGACTTCGACGAGGAGCTCAACTGGAAATCAGACCTATTGCACTGACA
>JANBPK010001035.1:0-10569 GCA_027579435.1 Candolleomyces eurysporus
ATATTCTCAGATCATTCCATTTACTTCAAATCTACGAATTCCTACTCTATGGCTACTTTTCAGCCTCCGATGTTGATGCCCGTCATGGCGAAGAAGTCAAGACTCATGTCTCAGTAACTTTTATTTTGTCTACTTTTCCACTATTGACCACCTGACGTACCCTCCTTTCCTTAGGTTATATCTTATGCAATATAATGAAGCGAAGCGATCAAGACTGGAAGCTCAAACGAACGAACTCGCCAAGTTTTTATCTGACAATGTACGCCTCCGTATGGATATGTGCCTGAGATGCAATAAACATCGGCTGCCCGTGCGTTTCTTAGTTGAATTTCACGTTATGGTTATTTAACCGTCTCTCTCTCTTTCTCTCTCTCTCTCTCTCTCTTTTCCTAAGTGCCCTGGTCCTAACAGTCACCTTCAATGCTTGCTTTGTATTCGTTCAGGGCATGAAGTAAGCTTGAGTCGAGTCATTTTATATTTGTTTCGTGGGGTTTCAATTCAGCTCGCTGACATCGCTTGCCTAGTGTGAATGGCCTTACGCCATTTCTTCGAATTTCGGGGTTCAAAGAAATATGGGACAGCCCGTGTCAAATCAAACTGCCGTCTCCGTTTATCATGAATCTGTCTCAGAAAACCGACACCATTCTAGTCCCATCTTTGGTAGAGAACAGTTGTACGACCTTGGGGTCTTTCAAACTGGTATGTTTTTCTACCATCCGCTCAGTAATATGCCAACCACGCGTTATATGTAGGGGAAACTTCAAGTAATATGGTGACGTATTCAAGGCCCCTCGATGATCCATCCGGTGGTTTTTTTNCCTTCCAATTTCGTCGATGATGACGTTGAAGAAATTTCCGATGATGTGAGTCGGGTACCCTTTNTTATTTATATTTCTCTATTTGTTATTTCCGTCAAGGATCTAATGAGTGACGTTTGTTCTTGGATAGGCGGAATGTGATCGACGTAGTTCATCTGCCTTTCAAGAGAATACGTTAGGTGAAAATACCAAGACCAACCTCGAATTCTCGGGGGTGGGCGACGCCACCACGCCGTTATCCTGGGATGTAATGGCTGAGGGTACAAGGTACGGAACTTGTGTTATACATTAGTGTTTCAGAAACGTGCTACATGTGACGATCTTTTGATAGTTTCCTAGACCATGAAGTCCTAGATGATATCGTTTTTGGAGATACTCTCAGTCAACAAGTCGTAGGCGCTAACCACATTCAGCAAGATAAACTCACGTCTCGTTGTGTTCCCTCGCTAACCGATTTAATGCCATTTCAAAGGTGCGATAGCGTTCGTGACCCTCACTTTTACTATTATTATTATTTCCTTTTTTCTTTCTTTTTCTTTCTTTGTTTATAAACGAATTGGATTTAGCGCTCCTTGGGATGGAGGCAACTTAAACGCCGAGTGAGTAAATATTCAGTTCTGAATTAAATGTAATCTTCCGTTTGTGTTGCTAAATCAATTCTGATAGTCGATATCCAAAGCCATCGGACCTATTTTTTCCCAGTACATCAAAAGCCAATCAATCCTATGACTTTTTCTTTGCGTGACGTTTAAATTTGCGTGTCGTATCTTGGGCTCCCTTCACGGTACCAAACGAAGCCGGTAGGAAGAGATATANTTTTTTCGATTTTTTTTATTTTTTATTTTTCATTTTTGGTAACCACTCAGGATGCGTTTCAATGTCGTCGATTCTTGTAAAAATGACTTAGTTTGTCGTACACAAATTTTTGAAAATATACTTCTTGGCTTTGATCACGCCCAGTGAGATCCACGTTGGAAACACCAGGAGCAAATTTGAAATATGCTGAAAGTGACGGAGGTAATCGGAGTTTCCGGAAATTGTGCGTCGTCAGATTACTAGCAGAGGCCAGCTGACGCCAATGGAGTACATGTATTAGAATAGAATATACAAATTTGCGAGGAGCTGACACAGTCTGAATAGAGAGTAAAAATAACGGTAAAGAGATTTGCGATACTCAGAGTATGTTTCATATTAGCGGAAAAGTAGATTGGGTGGAAGGGAGGTTAGTGCGGTGGAACGGAAAGGCTGAGGTCGCATGACCGGGTGTCTGATGTTGAGCTGAAAGAAACCTGAAGGCAGGGTCAGAAGGGTATCAAGTCAGCGACAGGGATATTCGTACCCTTTATCTACGCTCATACGGGTTGGGATTGCACCGTTTTGACTTCTTTCTTGGCCGGCTTGCTCCGCCTTGCNATTATTTTCGGGGGGGGGGGGTGGTATCAACATCACGAAATGGATATGAAACAAGTAAAAAACGTACTGTTTTTGCGACTTAATTGACGGCTTTCTAAGTGGCGTTTAACTCTCCTTTTCCTGCTTCCGGGTGGTCTCTCATATAGTCCACAGCGAAGAAAAACTCTGGGAACAACGTTGGAGCAGGATGTTGAAGGAAAAGGGAATTATACCAAACCAAGTTCATTTTTTTGAGTTCCGCCTCGGCGTCAAATATCTTCTTAACATGCCTCCTCTTAAATGGATTGGCCAGGGAGGGAGGTCAGCTAAGAGTGCAATTGCAGGGTTGATGCCACCGTCGGTGGGAGCCCTGTAGGTTGTAGTAGGGTTGGTGGTATTATCATCGTCGTCGGTTTCCGGAAGTGTCCTTCTTAAGTGAGACTGTTTTTGCTTCTAGCTGCTCAATAATGCGGCTATATGCGCCGTCTAAGCGGAGAAAAAAGATAAAATATAGATTAAGAGACGCACCGCAGTGTTGCGCGGTCTCAAACTCGAGTTCATGCTCCAATGTGTCTTCACATTCTCAACGAATTTTTTGAGCAGTTGGTTGACCACGAAGAACGAGCATTTGTTTACAGTCTCTGGTAGCGTCTTGGGGTTGATATTCCGCCGCCTCCCCAAATTCCCTCTCATTTTGTTTCGCTTTCAATGTTGCACGCTGGGCGGTCGTAGCGCCAATGAATGTTGGTGTTTGCACTTGCTTTGGATGAGACGGTGTTGCCAAATAATACCATCGCTTTGTCCTTTGCCCATCAACCATATTCTTCACCGACGAGACCTTTGCGTGTTAGGCCTCAAAGACGTTCAACCAACACAAGGGTGCTGTGATGAGATTTGAGTGATTTGATTGCCATCTCGTTCTCATGTTGAATCCATTGTCGCTCTGCAACGCTATATGTTCAATGGATGACTGATCACGATATCCAACAGTGTGAGTCTTCACGACCTGTTCTAGCAGCGCCCCACTCATTGTCGCCATTTCTCCCCCACAGCTGTCCCCCTGCTAGTTGGGCTGACGAGCATTACATTTGGGAGTCTGCGGCCGGTGGTATCTTCACCATCACCCTCGACAATGTTAACCCTTCTCTCGGCCGTGGCACCGAGATCCGTCTTTCCATGAAGGAGGATCAACTCGAGTACCTCGAGGAGAAGAAAATCAAGAATATCGTCAAGAAGCACTCCGATTTCATCTCGTAACCCATTCAACTCGCCGTCAACAAGGAGGTTGAGAAGGTACGTCCATCGCTCGTTTTTCTCGTCAATATGCCTTTGAACAGAATTTGTAAGAGGGTCGAGGATGAAGTAGAGGAAGAAAGGAAGACCGATGATGATAAATCCAAGGTTAATGAAGTCGATGAGAAGGAGGAAGATAAAAAAAAGAAGACCAAGAAGATCAAGGAGAAGGAGACCACCAACGAGGAGTTCAACAAGACCAAGTCCATCTGGACTCGCGGCCTTAATGACATCTCCAGGAGGACTACGCCTCCTTCTACAAAAGCTTGACCAATGACTCGGAAGACCATCTTGTTGTCAAGTACATCTGTGTTGAGGGTCAGCTCGAATTCAAGGCCATCCTCTTTATTCCCAAGCGGTAAATGCTTATTTCTTTTCTTTACCGACAACGAAACTCACTCTCACTCTCAGGGCTCCCTTCGATCTCTTCGAGTCCAAGAAGAAGAGTAACAACATCAAGCTCTACGTCCGCCGTGTTTTCATCATGGACCACTGCGAGAACCTCATCCCTGATTACCTCGACTTCGTTAAGGGTATCGTCTACTCTGAGGATTTTCCTCTCAACATTTCTCTTGAGACCCTGCAGCAGAACAAGATCCTCAAGGTCATTCGCAAAAACCTCGTCAAGAAAGCTGTTGACCTCATCGCCGAGATTGCTGAAGATAGGGACAACTACGCCAAGTTCTACGAGTCCTTCGGCAAGAACATCAAGCTCGGCATTCACGAGGATGCTCAAAACCGCAGCAAGCTCGCAGAGTTCTTGCGCTTCTACTTCACTAATTTTATCGATGAACAAACCTCGTTGAAAGGTTAGCGTTCATCATGGACTATTTTAGGAGTATGAAAATTAATTGGATCGTAGACTACATCACTCGCATGCCCGAGGTTCAAAAGACCATTTTCTACCTTACTGGTAAATCCTTTGCCGCCGTCAAGGGATCTCCCTTCCTCGAGACTCTCAAGAAGAACGGCTTCGAAGTCATTCTCGTCGACCCCATTGATGAGTACGTCATCACCCAGCTCAAGGAATTTGATGGCAAGAAGTTCGTCCGCTTGTCGAAGGGGGGTCTCGAACTTGAGGAAACCGACGAGGAGAAGACCGCTCGCGAGGCAGAGGTTGTCGAGTTCCAGGAGCTCTATTCGACCGTCAAGTACGCTCTCGGTGACCGCGTCGAGAAAATCGTTATTTCCAACCGTATTACCGACTTTCCTCGTCTTGGTTACTGGCCAATTCGGTTGGTCATCAAGCATTGAGTGTGTAATGAAAACTCAGGCTCTCCGGGATTCATCGATGTCCTCGTACATGGCATCGAAGAACACTCTCGAGCTCAACCCCAAGAACCCCATCATCAAAGAACTCCGCGCCAAGGTCAAGGAAGATAAGGCCGACAAGCCTGTCCGCGACCTTAATGACTCTGATTCTACAATCATCGTTGTAACTGTTGCATTCGGTATGGGGATGAACCCACTCAATATCAGATGGTCGATCAACCTTGGGCGAACGGCCGGGCAGAGCGAGGTAGTTGCAAGTAGGCAGGTGGGTGGACCCTGGTCCAGTCGTCAATGCCGTCACCACTGCGGGATAAATTAGTGGCATTTTTGGCGGTAACGCCCTCTTTCTAATCGAGAAGGTGGGCCGGAACTGGAAGTAGAAAGATTAAGCAGGGTTTGGGATATGTTACGAAGCGTATTGGCAGTAGGAGTACTCAGAATCATGGTAGAAATCTTCAGGATATAGATTGAACATTTTTGGAAGTACGCATTCCACGATGTCATTCTTGTCATTTCAAGCTGCACCTCATGATCGTGGACCTGCAGGTGCATCGACGACACCCTCGCCTCCTCAAACGTACCTTTTCCAGCAGCTAGCTGATGGTCGGGTGCCTTTTAGTAACCCCGTTTATACTCAGCCAACGCCGTCAACCATCACCCATCATCGAGCCACCTTTCACCCTCCAGGAGCCCGCATCCCTTTTGTCGTTCAGCAGTCTCCCACCGCTACTACTCAACCTGCAGTCTTCACCTATCCGCAACAGCCAATGGAAACCGGGCCTTCTAATACCAGGCCACCTTCAACGCTGGCAGCGCCAGATCAGCCTCAGGCTGGTGTCACTCCGAGTCACAGCCCTCCGGTTGTTCCCACCGACAGCCAACCACCTTAGCCGTCACTCATAGTGACTCCCCAGCAACTGCTCAGTCTCACCGCTAACAGGCAGCCCCGATCTAACGCACAGAATGCTCACGCCGAAGAGGGTGCAGGAAAGGGGGCAGGAAAGAAGCGGTTGCAGGGAGATCAGGGTGTAGATGATGGTCGCATCAAGCAGCTTAAGACGAAAAGTAAGGATTAAAAACAATTACTTCCAATGTTAAAGTAAAATTTTAGTGGAATTTTGAGATGATCTACGTGTACATAACAACAACAGAAACTACAGCATACGACCAAAGCAAGAGCGAGCGACGGCCGGAGGGATGAACGCCCGGATGATGTGCAGCGGATGCCCGGATATCCGACTACCAAGAAGGTCTGCGTTCACAGCGTGCGTAGCACGGGTAAAAGTCTCGTTCTTCCTTATTCCAAAGGAATTCGTGTTCGAGCATTTATATTGACCCTAATCATTGCAGCCTTTTCCTTGAGCAACTAGCATCGCGCGACTATCGGCGACGGCGGAACAGCGCATGATTCCAATTACTCTCACTCTACCTCTTAACAAGTAGCTTTCTCCACGTTAACACCTCATATTTTTTTTTTTTCTTCTTTGGAAATCCTCAGGAACTCTATAGGATAAAATATGTCAACAAAAAATAATATGAATAATTGTTTCCATATATTTTGTCAGTTTGAGGAAAATCTCTCCAATTCTCCAATCCTGAATGAGATCTGACGAGACGGACCAAGGATGCTTGCTTTGACGCCGATCGAGGGGCTCAACAGAACGTTCCTACGGTCTGGATCGGTGAATCTGTCACTTCTGGTCTGGACCCATCTGGCTCACTCCACTTGTTCCTGATTTCATTCTTACCCAATTCTACTCGTCCCTGGTCCTATGCGGGCCAGACCTTTCGACGGTTTTTGAGTTTGATCGATGTCTATCAAGTGTGACGTCATATACCGAAGCGTCTTTGATCTTATCAGTCCATTTGCTCCCTTGCGCTCTTCTTCACACTTCCTTCGCCATTCATGCGTCCAAAATGTCCTCTGTATGATGATTTTGACGACAGTGATTCTGAAGACCTTGGTCTTGAGGATTATCCTCGGTCAAAAATATCCCGTAAGGCGTGGCTGGCTTATAGTTCGGGTCAGTCTGTTAAATTCTNTTTTTTTTTAAATTTTGAATTCTTTTGTGTAACATGGGCGGAACTCTCTTGACTTACAGATGTTCGCGAGTGGCAAGTTTGGCCTCCCCGCGTACGTCATTAATTCCTGTCTACCCATCGGTCTGTAATACGTATTCCTTGGTTCAAAACGTTCTAATCTTGTTCGTTTTCGTAGCTTGTTGGTCTTGATTTCTATGAAGAAACGAGCCGCATCCGTGACAACGCTTATGCTAGAACCCTTTCCTCGGAAGAAGAGCTTGCAATCGAAGTACTGCGGGAACGGAAGCTGCGTTTTTGCGTGGAGCGTTTATTTCAACGTGAAATACGTGCTTGTATGGTTGTTGCTCTGGCATTGGGTCTAGAAATCCCTCCCGGACTACTGCGGCAAGACGTAATGAATAGGACTGACCTGGTGTTCAAGGCCGAGAGGGAGGATATGAAATATTTCCGTAAACCTCTTGGTCATGTTCAAGAATGCTATGACTAGTCGTTCCTGTGATTTCAACTAACCTTTCGTACGGCAATATTGTTTGAACTTATAGTACCCCCTATGTCGTCTTCGTTTTTATAGTTGGACACGTACTCGTTTGATTTACTCTTCCTTACTTTCAACTGAACCAATTGTTCTTAATATCATGGCTCTCTTGAGAATCAATCTGACGAACATGAAATAACACCGCTCAAGATGGGGGTTTGCCAAACATATACTATACCATACCCAGCGCTCTCATACAACGGATACTGCCGGTAACGAGCGTCTAGCAGGAATGTGGCAATAACTTATAATGGACAGCGTATATAGAATGCGTTCACGTTTGTAAGCTGGAGAAGCTGATGTAGGACGGGAGAGTTTACGTTTATATGCCAGTTTCTTGTACCTGGACCTCAGAATCGTCTAGTGTTGGCAATATCCGGCCGAAGTCAGCCGTGATTCTTTCCCTCGACATTTGTACGCCATCTTACATAGGCCGAAAATTTCTCTTATTATGATGTTATCGATTTTTGAAAAGCAATCAGAATAAAAAGAAAAATGGAAGAGAGTAAGAATTAGATAAAACTTGACTTTAAGTCCATCGTAGCCAACGGGCTAATCGAATCAGCTTTCGCCATTATGACTCAAATTTAGGCGTACTTTTTGACCCGATCTGTCAGCAGTACCTCTCCCTATACTCCCAATGAGGAAGGGAACAAACTGAGAAACGGTTATATAAACGAACTCGCTATTTGGCATGCTACACAAATTTGGTATCTTCTTACTTCCCCCCGCTCGAGACCAATTCATTTGACGTGAATTTAAGATGACCAGAAAAAAGGCTACCCGTAGTATGAAAGAAGAAGACAACCTTACTCTCAATCTGCGCGTACAGACCAATGCAAGAAGCATACTCGCCGGGAGAAAGCATACTCAGCCCCATAAGTGGGAACCCTACCTGTAATTTCGAGATTCTCTTTGGTCTTAGTTTAACGTCTCAGTTTTCTTTTCTTTTTTTGGTATTAGCGATTCCATCCTAGTTGAAGGTACGTGCTTTTCACTTTGAATACAGCCATATAACGCCGCATCTACTCATTCACCATGACCTTCCATCCTTCCTCTGTTGCGTGTTCATTTGGCCCCCTTCCACATAGCCATTTCCTGCTTCGAAAAATTGGCCGGGAGCAATGAACTCTATTCTTCTCGATCACCCAACCGACAACCATTCATTAGCAACTACATACAACGGGTAGGCGGTGTGTACAAGGACGGGCATGCCGTCAAGAGACGTTTGGAATACTTACTTCGTCGAGCACCACGAACTGGTAAGCCGATGACTTAAGTGAATAGATCAAACCTGACAACAAAGCACCAAGAACGACCCTTATTTCAAAAGTCCTTCACTTCGAAACTCAACACGCTCTCTAAAGTGATCAATATTGTTTACCTTACTCAAGCAATNCCCCCCCAAGTTACCGGATGATGTATTACTAGAACTGGCCTACCTTGGCGTCGAGGCACCGGCGATGGAATCAACATTCAATGTTTATCCACCAATGTCTCAGGAAAACGAAAATCTGGAAGTCATACTTGAAAGCCGATGGATCCTATCCAGTGGGGCCTACATGATTCAAGAATTTCCAGGTCTATCGCCCTTCAAATGTAGAGTCGATTTGATTCGACTCTTTGCAGAAAAAGGCATAATCGGTTATCATTTGCTCATTCCGGCGGAGGTGGTGAAAGCATTATTCAGTACGTGTTCTCATATCTTCTAAGGGGCCGAAGTGATCCCGGTCCTTTATCTTATTCTTTTCACTCTCTACAGGAAATGAGGGTGCAACCGTGGTCGTTCGGCTGGCTACACCGAGTGATGTATTCCACAGCATCAGTATGGTGGATCACGCCTTAGGTTCGGGGCAAACTCCCAGATATTTTGACGTTCGGTTCCAGGCCGCATCGTCGATGACATCAAACACTCTCCCTTCCTCAAGTATGGAGTTTACAACTTTAGGGTCTTTTCCTAATAGTGAGTCAAAAACCAACATATTTTTCCAAACGCCGTCGCTCATGACTAAGTAGATGAACTCTCGACTACCACGAATACTTGCGACATTCCCTTTAATTCAGACCGGTGTCAAGAGTCCTGGAGGGTGCAGGTTTCTCAAATAAAACAGGTGCCCGCGCTGAGCTCGGTAGTTTTGGCGAAGTGAGTGAGATTACGATAATTGTTATCCTACCGATTTGCGTGAATAAATAAAATATCTATTAGGCAGGATCAAGATATTTCATTCCTTCAAATCGACGTTGACCGAGCACGCTTACACCCCTTCATATTCCCCAAGGTTAGTGGGCTATCATTTATCGAATAATTATTCACATTTTGAGTATAATTTACAGAATGAAAAAATAAACATCACGAATTCTACACCCTGGCCGATTGACTTCGTCGATCATCCCTTAGGACTCGACATCACACCTGCCAATCAATTTTTGATCGCAGATCAGATCATCTCGCCGTTTCATCAATCCGCTGAAACTGACGTACCTCTTCCCAACGGCCACCATCTGGAGGTGAATCACGAAGTTTTTCCAGTTTCACCTCGCAACATCCCGACGGCAGAAACTTCTTTGTCCTTCAGAAACATACGAAACAATAAAGAATATAGCACAAATCAATTTCCGTGCGTGGCAAGAGCAGCAGTAAATTCTTACGATTGTAGCGACTCGGTAAGTTTGTTGGTCCCATTCGATATATTCATCTTTGACTCATTCTCGATTCCTACCAAGAATTTATGGGATTTGCAAAAATTATTTAATACTTCTTATATCGCTTCTCCGCTCTATTCAGACAGCTTAACCAAGGAATATTCACTACCTTGGTTCTACGAAATGATTTCTCTCCATCCATCAATGATACACTGAACGATCCTGTATTCAGGTACGTAAACTGAACGATTTACTGTGTATACAGTTCCTGATCTTATCGTTCCAGTCTCCAATCCTACGAACGGGAGACTGAAGTGCAGGATTCACATGTCTTTCGTTAGTACTTCATGAAGCCTTCATTTTTGGGCTTTCAGTTGAGATTGGAACGGCACGAAGGCTTCCAAAAGTTCTATTAATTCACCGGTTTCTATTCGGTAAAATAAATCTATAAAATTCGTATTTGTATCATAGCCTATTCTTATGTGCATTTCAGTCTTGTCGAAAGGGTGATCAGTTAAATTAGAGGAAAGACGTATGTGCGTTCACCAAGAAAAATAAAAATACATAAAGACT